>SZWC01006805.1:30022-48349 GCA_023375785.1 Penium margaritaceum | reverse complement strand
GGGGGGGGTTCAATTTATTGTTCTGTGTGCTGCATGTTTTAATGCTTTTGTTCCTTCATGCCCCCTCTCTGATGAGCACACACACTCTTAGAAGAAGATGTCTATCTTCTGGACCATTCAGTAAAAAAAACATTTTTCTCTATCCGGTCATCACTTATTTTACAGTTTATTCCACGAAAGTACTGAGTGGATCTAGGGTAGCGTCGCGATACCATCGAACGCGATACATCACGTTCGATGGTGGGTCCTATATTCATGTCAATATGGACATCTATATCGAGTCAATTTTGATATCGATATCGATATTGCGATATCAGGGACCAAAGGGTTCATACCCCCCGTTCCCCAAAATCGCTCGATGTCGGTGATCGACAGACCAATATCACTGAAATCGCCGATATTGGTCGATTTTGGTGACATTTTTGGGAAAAAACCCTCCCTCATTGTCCACTTTTGTTGTTGGGGGGTTTGCTTATTGCCCAACATCAAAAATCAAAGAAAACAAAAGACAAATATTGGTTGATATCGACTGATACCCTGCTTGATGCAGAGTTGGGTCTCTTTCAATAAGAAGACCAACGGACATTGTTTTGCAAAATCATCCATGGACAGATGGCCGCGCGATATATTCTCATGACACCTGTCCACTGTGCAGGTGAGATAGTTTTGCACACCCACAAATATGGATGGAAAAAAATTTATGGATTGTGCACTGGACATCATCCAGTCCACGAACCCTCTTATTTTTCCAACTTGCAGGAGTTCGTTTTCTCTTGCTACAAATTATAGACAGTCAATAAGTATGCATGGAAATAGGGGTGTGGATGTGATCATGAGAATAGGGTAATGACCCTCCGGTCGATGGACTGGCGACTTTGCTTCATTCACCAAAAAGTAATTCTCACCATAAAAAATAGACAGAGAAGAAGAAAGGGCAAAAAACAAACTGGGGTGTCGATCAGACGAGGTCAGGTCCACATCCCGATATCCCGGTCAGCTAGTCTTTGTTGCTCAAGTCCAAGGTCCAATAGCCAAAGAGGGGGGTGGATGCCGTCAGCCAGCCCGTCGGCCTTCACCCTCTTGATGCTCGATACCAGTATCGGGCAGTGTAGCCGGTATTGAGACTATCAACGACATCGTCGTCGATATCGCACGGCCGTTCCGAGCGATGTTGATGTTGATGTCGATGCTTTTTTTTTTCTCACTACCGCAATGTTCTCTCAATGACAACATCACACAGGCCATATTTCCACCCTTAGTGGATCCTTCCTGTCTACACCTCATAGGCTCACAGATGCAGTGCACGTTTTTGGTGGAGGAAGTCGGGAACATAAAGAGACCATCATTCTGCATGCTGTGTTGTAAATCTCCTTTGTGCATACCAAACATCTTCATTGCATACAGAACATTTACACCGCATTAGCCACTCACAGATATTGTAGAACCGTGAGAGCACCAAGAGAATGCAGGATATTTCCAATGAGCTCATTGTTGTACAGTGTTCTGCAGGTCGCAGATTTGCTCACGAGAGATGATATGTAAAGCATGTCACACGCTTGGTGAAATGACTTCAACACATGGGATGTCAGTGACCTCTCTGCATGTCGCCTGCAGGGCCTGTTTCAGGGCTCAAAACGTGATTCAGAGCATGTAAGACCAGGAAGCTGAATGATCACCACGATGTGGAAACAGTGTGCTTCGACTGCGCCCTCACTCAGTAATGAGGCGTCTGGCTGACAAAGTAAGAGTAAAGAAGAAATGTTTTTGATGTTCCATGCTTGGGTATGGAAAATCCTTGCGGAAATCACAAAGCCACTTTCAGCCACAGATGTAGTGCAGCTTCTCTCCCCTGGACCTGTCCTCCCTTGGCGCCATGCATCGATTTCCTTATATTTCCACAAAGAGACAGATACACAGTTGTCTGTAAACATTCAGCCTCTTCCACGGCATGTACGTTATAGGCTGTGGTGATTTCTGCTACTGTTTTCTTCTTTTCCACCAAGATGTTCATTTCAAAGACAACATCCTGTGCAGCACTGTTTCCCAAGGGGGTCACGATGGGAGGGGGGGGGGGGGGGGCGCAAAGTTACCGTTCTGTATGATGCATGGTTGAATGCTTGCCTCCTCTCTGCTGAGCACACACGTGTGCTATTAGAAGAATATTTCTATCTTCTCGACCTTTCCGTAAAATAAAAATACAAAAATATCTTGTTGTATCCGGTCATCCCGCTGCCATTCATTGCCTCCTACATCCTTTTCTATGCAAGTCACTTGCATTGCTGTGAGGGCATTAAGGCCACCAAGCAGCTCTGGAAATAGTTCCAGTGAATTGATTGTCCCCAAAAACCCTGCAGTTGGAGTGTAACAAATACGAGCCCCCATTTCATAAATGATGTATCTTCTTTAAAAAAACATACCAAGAAATGAAAAAACAAATAGGGAAAGCGGGAAATAATGTCTGATCAAATACCAGAAACCGGGCAGTAGTAGCTGCCGAGGCTTTGAAGGTGGCCACTAGTGGGATGGAGGGTCGTGCGTTTCATCTGCTTTTGTGTTTGGAGGGGTGCCTATAACGTGCTTGCACATCTCTCTAGCACCTGACTACATTTGGGTCTTCTGCAAGCCATCAAAAATGCCACTCCATACGCCGGTTGACAAGAAGGCCCCGGTGGCAGCAGCTTCTTCCCTTCAAGGAGTTGGAGCAGAGCAAGAACATGACTAGGCCATGGAAAAAGCTGCTTGCGATACCGATGCCCAAGTCCTGAGGATGACGGTCGAGGAGATAGCTGCTATGACAAAGGCTGATAACATCAGCATGTTTGTGGCCAACAAGATTATCAACCGCATTAAATATGCTGCCGTGGACCACAACATTGTTGCTCCTGAGGCTTCTACGGCGGCCGTGAAGGTGCTCTTGGGGGTATTTAGCCGTGTGGCCGAGCCCTTCCTGATCCCCACCATGCCACCATCCTTACCCTCCACACTGACAAGCTGGCTGTTGTGAAAGCAGCGGCGGATGCTGCTGGCCATGCAGTGTGTTTTTCCGTCTGTGCTTTTCCTTCCAAGCAGCCCCAGCCAGCCCTGTTCGAGAGCATGTCCACCGGCAACAACTAAAAGGCTGAAGGAGGCATCTCTGAACCTTCTTGATGTCCTGTCTCACAACAGGCCCAGATGCCTTGGTCTGTGCCCAAGGTGTCTGAGGCCAGGGGTGACTGCAACAACGATTAGGTGAAGAACACGGCCACAAAGATGATGATTGAAGTTTACTAGTCCATCAGAAAAACCTATATCGAGCTGTTCATCCCAGTTCTGGTGAATTCCATTGTGCACCCGTCGTAGGCTCCCAAGTGATGAAAAATGGGGAAGCCCTGAGGGAGGTGATCAGGCTCACTAAGTGCTGCCTAGGCAGGACGAACTGTTTGTGAGAGGGGGTTGCAGGTTGCTCAGAAAGAAATTACGGAAACAAATGTAGGTTTGCAGAGAATGCAAATGGCTTAATAAACTCTTGAGTGATAGATTATGCTGTGATTTCTTTTGAACAAGCCCTTACATGCCTCAGTTGGCCTAGGGAGCACTGGGTTACACTCTGTCAAAGTCTACCCTCTAGCACACCCTCCTAGCCTAGCGGAATGAGCGGCAGTCACCTTGTCACACATGCGAATTTTGTCTCACACAACTTGGACGACCAACAATCGTAGTCTGCACCTTTCTTGAAGTCTCTTGGAGGTCCTCCATCCGCCTTTTCTCCTTGAAGGCCACTCTCAGCGTCCTGGCCAATAATCCTGCCGCCTTTCGAGCTCGAAGTGCTCAGGTCTTCACTTGAACCCGACCCATGATCTCCAAACTTTGGAAATCCATATCTCACTCAAACAGAATCCGAATTGAGTTCCGTAAAGTGCGTTAGAACCTGTGAAACATCCTCTATGCAACTGTCATGCCAGATGATTTGTATCCAGCAACCTATTTTTTCACTTTCTGGCACCCTCATATCCATCATTCTCCTACTTTGCAAAAATAAAACAATCACACAAGTCCGCACTGTCCCCTCAGCTGCTGAAAGCGGTGTACTGCCAGCGGCTTGGTCAGGAAGTCTGCCAGCATCATGCTTGAAGAGGAAAACTTGATCTGCACCACCTGCTTCGCCACGAGTTCGCGGATGAAGTGATATCGCAGGTCAATGTGCTTGGTGTGGGCGTGAAATTCTGCGTTCTTGGTCAGAGCAATGGCGCTCACCTTGTCACACTAGATTGTAGTCGCTGTGCTCCGCTGCTGTCCAAGGCTTGCCAGCAGCTCTCGCAGCCACACCGCTTCTTTTACTGCTTCACTCAGGGTGATGCACTCTGCTTCGGTGGAGGAGAGGGCAGCACACTCTTGCTTCTTGCTCCTCCGACTGATTGCACCTCCCCCGAGCATAAACACGAACCCACTGGTTGACCTCCTTGTGTACGGGTCACCTCCTTAATCTGCATCGCTGTAGCGGATGAAGATGGGGCTGTTGTTGCCGTTGAAGGTGAGGCAAAGGCTGCTGCTGCTGTCAAGGTAGCGCAGCACGTGCTTGACCGCCTCCCAATGTGGCATGCCCGGATTTGCGCAAAACTTGCTTAGCACTCCCACTGCTTGGCTGATGTCAAGGCACGTGCTGACTGGTGCATACATCAGGCTCCCAACTGCTTCTTGGTACGGCATTGCTTCCATGCGGCTGCTCTCTCGCATGCCGTGGGGAGTCTGCGTCAAGCTCAGCTTCGCTCCCACTTCCAGTGGTTTTGCGGCTTTGCGCGCTCCTGCAATGTTGAAGTGCTTGACGCTGTCGCTCACGTACGTGCTCTGTGACAATTCCAAAGTCAGCTGCTGCCCGTCGCGCTTGACCTGAAGGCCGAGGTAGTAGCTGAGCTCTCCCATGTCTTTCATGTCGAACCTGGCAGGAAAGGACTGCTTCACATCCTCCAAAAGAGACTTGGATTCAGATGGAATGAGCAGATCATCAACATAGAGCAAGATGATGACCTGGATTTCTTCTTGTACTCACCCATAGACTGCATGGCCGGATTCGCTGTGAAAAAAACCAAGCCCGGCCAGCTGATCATCCATCTTGTAGTACCATGCTCGCGGTGCTTGCTTCAGGCCATAAAGAGACTTCACAAGCTTGCACACCAAATCCTCATTTCCCTCAACCACATACCCCTCCGGCTGCTCCATGTACACATCCTCCTTGAGGTCATCATTAAAAAATGCACACGTCACATCCATTTGGTGCACCTCCCAGTCCATAGCAGTAGCAAGAGCGAGGATCGCTCGGATGGATGGAAACTTTGTGACAGGTGCAAATGTCTCATTGTAATCTTCACCCTCAGTCTGCGTATACCTCTTTGTAACCAACCGTGCTTAGTACCTGAGCACCTTACCATCCGCACCATGCTTTTGCCTGAAGGTCCATCAGCACCCGATCACCCGGCTGTCACGTGGAGCCTATTCGAGAGTCCGGGGGCCGTTCTCTGTGAGCACACCATACTCCTTGTCTGATGCGGCACGCCAATCTGCCGCCTCGGTGCTGTGCATGGGTGGAGACCTTGTCACTTTCACATCCGAGGCCTAGCTGTAGAGGTCCCCCACCTTGGCCGAACCTTGCTCGCTTGTCTGTCAAGCCATGGAAACCCGCTTCCTAACCTCCTTCTGCAAGATGTACCCAACGACAGGCGGCACAGCAGGCTTTGAGTGTTGCAGCTGTGGTCACTGTTTTGGTCACTCGCACAACAGCATCGAGGCCCACTTCTCTGGTGGTGACAAGAATTTCAGGGTCTGCAAGTTCCCACCGCCCAAAGCGAGGTAACACCTCTCTCCCTCCCTACCATGTACATCCCTGCAACCCAGATTTCCCATTACATGGTGCTTCTTGAGGGCAGCAGCCGCGTGTGGGGCAGCGTGAACGACAGGATCCAGTGGAAGGACTTGAGCGACCGGATGAACATGGAGGAACGCCTCTTTTCCAAAGGCCTTGGCCTTCCCAAATCTGCATGATAGGCAGCATCGGCATCAGTAACTGGAGGAGGCGTGCTGGCTGGTGAGGCTGCAGGGTATTCCTAGCCATGCAGCGATCCTCCAGTGTCTGCTGTTGCCGCCATCATTGAGCTGTGTGCAACATCGTCGATGATCAGCCACATTGACGGCGCAAACAACTGCAAGTGCCAGAAGGTGATTGTCAAACTGATGGAAAAAATGCTGTGACAATCCGCTTTGCGTGCTGCGCTGTCCTCAAGGAAAGCATCAAGGATTCTGACAGCGCCTTTGCCTCCCTCTTGCAACGCAGTAACTGAATAGCTGCTGCCGGAGATTGTCACAGACCTGGACAAATATCAGAAGGCGCTGAAGCAGTTCTGGAAGTTCGGCACCACCATCAACGTGGATGCGAAGTGCGAAGTCACCCAGCCCTCCATCTACAATGCAATGGCCGTCAACGGCAATTGCACTGTCCACATCTTTCCAAGGGACGCCAGCGGACTGATCCAGGACTCCAACCACATAGCAGCGATAAATAAGGCGGCCATTGAGGCTGCTGGACGGGGGTTTGTGACTGGTGTGGTGGCAACAATGCATCCATGGACAAAAGGGCATACACCACGCTGGCGCAGAAGTACCCCAGCATATCATTTGAAGGCTGTGTCGCGTATGCAAGGGATCTTGTAATCGAGACCGCAGCCAAGGCTAACTGGGGGAAGGAGGTGGTGCGGAAGGGCATCCTCTTCGCGCCTTTCTTTCACAATAATAGACTTCAATGTGTGTGGCTGCATAAGGAGAGTGAGAAGGTGTGTCTGCGGCCTTGGGACACCCTGATTATCTCCATCCTTATCATGCTGGAGCAGCTCAAGCTCCTCCAATACAAGCTCAGCAACATTGTGACCCGCGACGACTGCGAGAGGCCTGGGAGCAGGAGAGGAGCAGACTTTACAAAGAACCGCGATGATGTGAAGGAGATGGTTGTGGACAGGAAAATTGGAAGGAGCTTGGCCACTTCCTCCTTCTTGTGGACCCCATCAAGCTGCCACTCCAGGTGTCCTAGGGTGGGCAAACATACTCTATCAGCCCAATCTTTACATCGATATTGATATCCGTATGCAGGGTCGATATCGATACGATATCGATTTTGACTTTTCGCCTCCATCAATCTCTCCCTCACATGTCAATATCGACTTTCTTCTTCGTATTGCCAACAATCTAGCAGGTTTTCCGGTCGCTGAAAAGGTCAACCTGCACAGTTTTGATGCGAGGAATCCATTTCTGAAGTAAAATTCAATGTCTAAGCACTTTGAGACACTGGTTTGAGAAATTGGAGGTCGGCATGATATTGACAATGTTTCAATATCGGGGAAATGTTGATCATTTTTGAGCAACATCGAGGTTTGGTGATACCGGCAAACATCGATACTGAAACAACAAAAAATTGAAATCAAGAACATTGATATCGCCAACATTCCTGATGCACTCCTTGAAGAGACTTCAAAGGTGAAAAAACTGAATAAAGGGGAAGGAGATGATGGATAAGAAGTGGTTGAGGCTCAACACAAAACACCTCAAGCTGCACTAGGAGACGAAATGCACCAACCACCTTCTTGTCGCTGCTCGCCGCTGCCACCCCCTCTAATTCCGCCCGGACCTGTCCGGGGACAGTGAACATATGAAGGGGTTGGGGGAGGCTGAGTGTAAGATGGTTTTTGGAAAGTGAGTGGGAGCAGCTGGAGTCTGTGTTTCAGAGCGGTTGGCTGAAGGCTGACAGATGTGGCAACAAGGGTGTGCTCGAAGAGGTGCGGAAGGCCACGGCGAAGGTGAAGGCACGAAGCCTGCCCACTTGGAAGTGGCACGTGAAGTACATGGTGGACACGCCCATGCTGCACAGCATTGCAATGCGCATGCATTCCCAGCCATGCCGCTCTAGCGAATGCGAGCGCGCTTCTTCCAAGCATGAGCTCGTGGACAGCGCACGCCGCAACTGTCTCCATGTGAACGTGCTGGAGCACCTTGTGTGCATCAATGTCCATCTCAACAAGAAGTACACGAAGCGGAAGACGTGTGCTGTCCCACTGTTGTTCATCGCCAGCGATGAAGGGGAGAGTGATGAGCACAGGGAGGCGCAGGAGGAGAGTGAGGAGGAGATCGACGAGGAGGAGGAGGCGGCCGGGGTGGTGGTGAGGAGGAGACAGGAGAGGTGGACAGGAGAGGATGAGGCAGCAGGAGAGGAAGAGGATGAGAGGAGGAGGAGAGAGGAGGAAGACCTCATGGAGATCGATGACTACAACCCCCACCACCGCGAGCACTCCCGTGGCTGACAGCTAAAATTAGGAGGCGGGGCATTGGTAACACTGTGCTTCTTATGACATTGAAACATGCTGTGCAGTCCTTGAGGCAGTGGGCTGCATAGGGCATTGACACCTGCTGTGCTGTCCTTGCATGTCCCGTGGATACAATGCTCATGCTCTTGTGCACTTGATCTGAGGGTATTTGCATTCACGAGGACTCATTGAATTTGAATGGAACATGTGCTTTGTTGACTCTGAATGTCACAGTTGAAAATGTGTGGAATGTAAGTGATCAATGCAACATGAATGAATGATGGATTGTGGATCAAACCACTGGTTTTAGTGAAAACGTAGGGTTACATGACTTTCAGGCTGATCAGAGAAGGTTTGTGTCTCTGTCAATCAACATGAATGAATAATGGATTGTGGACAAAACCATGAGTTCAAATCAATGTACATCATTCTTCACATCAGGCCACAGATCTGTTCGATGCTGCCAAGTTCTTGTCCCCTGACTATGCCCCTTTGTGCTGGGGATTTTGCTGCTTGATTACTAGGTGCAGAGTCTTTTGCATCCACGTCCCCATGATACACTTACAGATATGCAAGGCGTATGAGGACTGAAAGGGACTGTGGAATGCTTCCAGTGAGCTTAGTGCTTCCAAGATCTCTGCATCACAGACATGGGGTGTGAAACACATGGGAAGCCAAGGGACATGCCGTCCAACCACCATCGCCTGCCATATTCACCCTCCTGGACTGAAGCAACTAGCCAGACTCCAGTTACACAATCAGTCAAACGGGGCGGGCGCCTTCATCCATTGGCTGCTGTTGTGTCCAGAGCCTCGGCTTCAGCCTGGTCGTCCTTCAGCCTGGTATCAGCCAGGAGGCAATGTGGCAATCCAAGCCGCGGGCTTCCCAGCTAGGCATTCCTATCAGCTTTGCACCCATTTCAGCTAGTGAAGCAATACCAACCAGCAGCAGAAAAGTGGCAGCAGGGATCTGTGGCTTTTCAGCTGTGGCTCCTGGGCATCTTGGAGAGCCATCAGGAGCATCTTGGGCTGATGATTTTGTCAGAAGCAGCTGACGAGGCCAACCAGCTACAAGAAGGCTCCTTGAAAGCAGACTGTGCTGTGGCATCAACAACAACGACAACAACAACGACAACAACGACGACAATGATGACAACGACGACAAAAACAACGATGATGACGACAAGCAGGGCTCTTCAATCAGATTGGATATCCGATCCGAACCGTTTCAAACCAGAATATCCAAACTGAACCAAACCGAAATGTGCACGGTTTGGTTTTGGATGTTTGGTTTATTGTTCGGTTCGGATTCGGATAAAATTGGGATAAGTTTGGTTTGGTTTGGATATAACTGAGCCGAACCAAACTTTTACATATTTTGTTAGGCAGTTCTGATCGATTCAGTTCAGTTTGGAAATTAAATCTGAACTGAACCGAACGTGTCCTAGTTAGGTTTGAATTTAGTGTTCGGTTCTGTTCGCTTTCCAATATGAAACCAAACAGAACCGAGCATAGCTGGCAGCATGCATCATCTGGATGGGTGCCACCCGCCAACTGCGTGTGGACAGGTGGCACCTTAGACGTCTCCCTTACTGGCGTCGCCAACCCGTCGCGCGAGCGACACAGAGGCGACACCAATAATGGCCACCAATGAACCGCGTCGCCTTAGGCGATGCAAATTCATTCGAATCCACTGGTCGCATCATGCGACGTGATGTGGGTCCCTTTAAAAGGCACCTGTCTAACCAGAGAGAGAGGTTGACGAAGTCATCGGTTGCACACACCGCATGCACCTTCCTGACCAATGAACTCCACACCCTTAGCAGCGACAGGTGCAGCAGAGGCATTGGTGCAGCTGAGCCTTTGGTGCAGCGGATATATATATATATATATATATATATATATATATATATATATGTATATATTGGCTACCCCACGGAGGAAATAAACCCAATTTTTGGTGCAGCAGAGCCTTTGGCACAGCATGCGCTTTGGCACAGCAGGTGGTTTGGCACAGCAGGCGCTTTGGCGCAGCAGGCACAGCTGGCACACTAGGGGAAGCAGGCACAGTTGGCGCACAAGGTGCATAAGGCGCATAAGGCGCATTAGGCACAGCAGGCGCAGCAGGAGCAGCGGCAGCTGCCGCAGCCGGCGCAGCATGCGCTGCAGCAGCAGCGCCAGCAGCCGCAGCAGGCACGAAAGGCGCTAAAGTATTTACGGCAGCAATAGCAGGCGCAGCACACGCATCAGCAGCAGTGGTAGCGCAGCAGGCGCAGCAGGTGCAGCAGGCGCTGCATACAGGACTGCAGACTACACTTCAGACTACACTTCAGAAAACACTTCGGACTACACTTCAGAATACACTTCAGACTACACTTCAGACTACATCAGCAACAGCAGCAGCAGCAGCAGCAGCAGAAGAAACTGCAGCAGTTTGCAGCAGCTGTAGCAACAGCAGCAGCAGCAGCAGCAGCAGAAGTTTGCAGCAGCTACAGCAGCAGCAGCAGCAGTAGCAGTTTGGAGCAGCTGCAGTTTGAATCAGCAACAGCTACAACAGCACTTTTCGGCAGGACGGGGAGGATGATGACGAGGAAGAGTATGACGAAGAGGTGCAGCACAAGAGCAAGCGTGCACCTGGTGAGAAGCCGACTGCAAGGAGGAGGACAAAGGGTTTTGTAGGGGAGGTGAGAGAGAGGAAGCAAATGCGTGTCCCAAAGATGCCTGGTGAAAGCGGACATGTGGTGGAGATCACCAGTAGGTGTGTACGCATCGGGAACGGGGGATTCAGCCAGGGACAAAGTTGGGAAAGCGGGCGACAATTTATGAGGCATATGAACATCAAGGTGCAGACGCTCAGAAGTGCAAGCACTGCACCAGTGATCCACCGAGGGGCCCTGAGTTTCATAGGAAGCATGCACACCCATACCAGGATGAAACATCCCTTGGTGTGGGCACAGCTTTTCCCACTAGTTGCAGTAGCAGCTGCTGCCGCAGTAGCAGCAGATAAAAAGGCAAAAGAGGAAGCTGAAAGGCAGCAACTAGGCAACATCACCGTGTACATGACCACCAGGATACCAGTGTACAAGCGGGAGGACCTCAGACGTGACCTCATTGAGACATTCACCATGTACAATGTCCCCTTCACACTAGTGGAGGGTCGGGCATTCCGATGCACGGTAGCTGGGTCGCATGGTAGCTGGGTCGCATGAGGGGTTGCTGTCTTGCCCTACGCGGCAAACGCTGTCTGGCTGGATGAACAAGGCGACTTTGGTGAAGTTTCAGACCACGCAGGCATACCTCATTGGCGCAGCAGGGATGGTGGGATTCACCACAGACATTTGGCCCGCACTGAACGGACAGGGTTTCATGGAGGTGAACGCACACTAGATTACTAAGGACTTGATCATGGAGTCATGCGCATTGGATTTGGTGTTGCTTGTGCGGGCGCACGATGCTGAATGTACTGCGGATGGCCTGGACTACATCATATGGGAGTGGTGGGGCTTGGAAGGGCGCGTGGCTTGCATTGTCCAGCTTTGCTGGACAATGCAAGCGCCAACATTCTGGTGCTCGAGGTGCTATCTGAGAAGCATCCCTGTGATTTTTCTGTGGACAAAGGTCACCGCTTCTTGTGCCATGTGCTAAATCCTGCTGTGGCAGACGTTTTGAGAGCAGTCGACAAAGCACCTCCCGGTATTTTGAAAACGTTGCGGCCTTTTCAAGTTCCAGATTCGCAAACCAAGATCAGCAATTCACTATCCGGAGTTGCAATGTTCAGCAAAATCACTTTGCAAACCTGCGTCTGGAAGTGGAACGTAAAAAAATCTGAGGCGTACAGTGTTGTCGACTCCAAGTGGCTGCTGAAAGCATTCAAGCACTGCAACAGTGCAGCAGAACTCATGCATCAAACCACGATATAAAATGACATTCGCAAAGCCCCATCTGTTTTCAACCAGCTGTGGCGGCCATCCTTGCAGCTGCCGCAACTAACATAAACTTCATCTCCGACATGTGGAGGTCGCGTAGCAACGATTCTTACTTTTGCAGCACCAGACACTACATCGACACTCATTGGGAGATGTGCAGCATGATCATCGCATGCCTACCCATGCCCGGAAGCCACTCCACAGACAAGCTTTTTGAGGCATTCAAGAAGGTTGTGGATTAAAAATTCCACCTGTGGGACCATGTCAGCTGCATGACTATGGACAAGGCCTCGATGAGCGTGAGCCTTGTAAACGACTACCTCATTCGTGAATGCCCTGGATTCACTGCGGACAAGTACATCCACTGTGCTGGACACGTGCTGAACTTGGTGGTTGGCAAAGTGTTGAAGCCGAAGTACGTCCGCAAACTCCTCAAGAAAGCTCGTCACATACTAAACTACGTCAACCACTCTCCGCAATGCAAGAAGGCTCTGAAAGTAGCCGCCACCATGCATGCGAAGTGGCTCGCCCTCAACATCAACACCCGGACACAGTGGAATTCCACTGTTGAAATTTTAACTTTGATGCATGGCTTGCGCCATGCTGTTGTCAAATTCTTATTGTTGCAGAAGGAGAAGGATGTGGCGAGGTTCAATCCCGACGACGACGATTTCATCATGATGCGTCACCTTGCCAATTTCCTGCACCCCATGAAGGTGTGGACTGCGGACATGTCCGCGGAGACGTTTCCCACTCTTTCTCGAGTGGTGCCCCTGTACAACGAGCTATTTGACAGGCTCGACAAGTTCATTGATGCGAGCAGGTCCGCATACCTCAAAGTGAGGGAGAAGGAGAAGGCCGCTGCGTGCAAGATGTCGAAGTCATTTGCAATCACGCTTCCAGCAGCAGAGAGATCCAAGAAAGTTGTGGCCACTGAGGACTCCTCGGATGGCAGGAACACTGAGGGTTCCTCTGACTTCGAGGAAGAGCCTGCTGCTGCTGCAGGTCCATCTCAGCCCACTCCCCGCCTGCCCAAGAAGGTGGTGATAACTGCTGCTATCTACCCCGGATTGCTGGCTACGTGGGACAAGCTGGAGAAGTACTACAACATCACATCCGAGCTGTACATGCCGGCCACCGTCCTCGACCCCCGCTTCAAACTCCACTGGTACAACATGGCTCTAGACGTGACGGGGAACCAGGCCGCATCAGATGTGCGCAAGACGGTGCTTCGCCTACTGCAGCCATACTATGACGCATACAAGACGGAGCATGAAGTTGCAGCTGCCGCAACAGAGCATGAAGAGTGCAACCTCCACAACGACAATCCCCCACCCGCAACACTCGAGGACAACGGCGACGATGACAACGATGAGCTAGATGACGTCTTTGGGGAGAGGGGCCACAAGAGCAGCATGTGGTCGTCGGCAACAGCACATGTGGTAGAGGAAGCGCATACGCTGGCAAAGGATCTAGACTTCTACTGCTCTGAAGCGAGACTGCCGCCGACGGAGGACATCCTCCGGAACTGGAAGAGGCATGCGGCAGAGTACCCGGTGCTCGCGTGGGCCACAAAGGTGGTGCATGCCGTGCCGGAATCCTCCACCCCATGTGCATGTCTCTTCTCCTACGGGGGACAGAACGTCACTGAGTTCACGGGCTTACTCTCTGTTGCCTCCGCGGATGCCCTGTAGACACTCAAGAACTGGTTTGAGCTGCGGGAGCTGCAGGATTTGAAGTGCGCTCCTGCGCTTGTGGAAAATAAGGAGAGTAGCAAGGGGAAGGGGAAGGGCAAGGCTAAGGCATGGATTAGGAGATGATGTGGCCGGGACACGGGGCACCAATCCTTGTACTTGCAAATGTTTCTTATCATGTAAAAAGAGTTTTTTATTTTCTTTCTCCAGTTTCCAATTATCCTGGTTCAAATACGTGTGTTGAACTGTATGTACTATCCGTACATATCCGTGTTTATCCGAGATTGTGACGGATATATCCATGAACACATCCGGACTGTAAGGTGACATCCGGATATCGAAGGTATTCATTGATGTCTGTAGGTATCCGGATAACTTCTACCTAGTACCTGGATAGCGGATACCTGCTTGTTCAGAAAATCCGGATAACGGATACTTGAAAAACCCACGGATATGTCCGGATTCTCATGCCTAGACGTGAACAAAGACTGCATCAGAGTTTTTGTGCCCCTCAGGCTAGCACTTGAAGGGTGTGATGATTTCACTCCAACTATTATCTGTGGTATTGAGGAGGATTATTGCTTGCATTGGCCTGCCAGTTTTCAACTCCACCACTGGAGTTGAAAATGGCCGCCGGCCCACCTGACATCGTCACCATTTGAACCTCACCACAGCACTCACCTTTAGTGAGAAACACATTTACCTTGCTTTCTACACCACTGCAACATCACATGACTTGCAGGCTGATCAGAGAAGGTTAGTGTACATGTCAATCAACATGAATGAATGATGGATTGTGGAAAAAACCATGAGTTCAAATGAATGTACATCATTCTTCATATCAGGCCACAGATCTGTTTGGGGGACTCACGGGTATGGATACCAAATTATTGTCCCTTGGCTATGCCCATTTGTGCTGGGGATTGTGTTTCTTAATAACTTGGTGCAGAGTCTTTTGCAACCACGTCCCCATGATACACTCACAGATATGTGAGGCGTGTGCGGACTGAAAGGGACTGTGGAATTCTTCCAGTGAGCTCAATGTAGCTGAGATCTCTGCATCACAGGTATGGGGTGTGAAACACGTGGGACGCCAAGGGACATGGCTTCCAGCCACCATCGCCTGCCATGTTTACCATCCCGGACTGAAGCAACCAGTCAGAGTTCGGTTACACACCCAGTCAAACAGGGCGGGCGCCTTCATCCATCGGCAGCTGTTGTGTCCAGAGCTAGAGCATCGGCTTCAGCCTGGTTGTCCTATATCAGCCAGGAGGCACTGTGGCAATCTCAGCCGCAGGCTTCCCAGCTCGGCATTCCTGTCAGTCTTGCAATTTGAACCAGCAGCAGAAAGTAGCAGCACTATCCCTTTTTAGCTGTGGTTCCTGGGCTTCTTGGAGAGCCATCAGGGAAATCTTGGGCTGATGATTCTGGCAGAAGCAGCTGACGAGGCCAGCCAGCTAAAAGAAGGCTCCTTGGCAGCAGAGTGTGCTATAGCATCAACAACAACAACGACGACAACAACAACGGCAATGACGACGACGACGATGACGACAACGGCGACAACGACAACGACGAGGACAACGACGGCGGCAATGACGATGACGACGATGACGACGACGACGACGCCGGGGACGACAACGGCAATGATGAAAACAACGACAATGATGAAGACAACAAACAGCCAGAAAAGTATTACCCCACTCTGGCAGCAGAATGTGTTATAGAAGCAGAGTGTTCTATAGCATCAACAACAGCCCCAATGCTGCACTAGCAGCATCATTCAACGACCGTTCCCGGGACAATAACTTGACTCATCCCCCCCTCCCTACTCCCTTGGTCTTCTCCCTTTCCCCTTCTTCTCCACCCAACTGTCCCAAGCCTTCTTACCACCCACAGCCACATCTCGAGCACCAAACCCTTGCCCCTCTTCCTACCCCTACCACTCATTCCCCCCAGTTTACCCCTGCTAGCACATTGCATGAAAACTGTCCACATAGAAATTCTCCAATGAAGAGCAAGTCTTATCCTGCAGATCCCATTATTTGTGTGCCATTCTGTGCACCTTCCATCCCCACGCTACTCTTTTTTGCTTCACACTGGCGTTCCAACAGTCCTTGTAGCATCAGCAGACTACATGTGCTCGTCTTCATCAGCAGACCACATCTTCATAAGTGAATGGTCTGTTCCCTTGCAAGCAAGGTCTCACACCACACTGTGCTCATCTTCAGGCTCTCAAACTCACAGGGAGATGAGGTGTCCTTGAGCATCACACTGCAGTCCTTCAGCAAACATGCAGTCTTTGTTGTTGTTCCATCCGTAAAATGATTGTCCCCAGACTGCCTAAAGGTTCTGGAGCGCAGGTTTTGTGTTCCAGTGAACACATCGCACAAGAGAAAAAGATGATGTCAGACAAGATGCAGAGTTCATTGCAAAAACAGCATCAAACAAACACACAAACACACACACACACACACACACACACACACACACACACACACACACACACACACACACACACACACACATGGTGGCAGCTTCCACATTAGATCCATATAAATTAAAACAAATGTCCGGTCCCTCTTTTGGTTGAGCTTTCACTACTCTCTCTCTGGTGGGGTTTTTCATTTACGCTGTGTCGCAATTTCTGGTCTTATCCAGCAAGGTCCTGCCCATGTAGGTGCACTACTGTCTTATGCCTACAAACAAATAGTTTATGAATCGGGCCATCACCATATAGGAACTTCAATAGCATGACAAGGAAAATAGCGCAAAGTCTCCACCACTTTGCGCCACCCTTACTTCCGTGCAAACAAATGTCAGGACCGACTATGTCTTCACGTGCATCCTGATATTCATCTCTTGAAGCTGACTTCCTGTTTATTCCTGGATGAGTGGCAACAGCGGGTGGGGGCGACGGAGAGATTTTCCATCCCTTCCTTGCCACATCAACCTATGTTGCTTTCCTGAACAAAGCAACACCCACCACTCTCGCCAAACTATTCCAGCCCTCCCCCAGCTTCCTTTGCACGACTGTGTCCAACTTCAGCCTTTTAAGTCCTCCTATACCTCCCTCCTTCCACATAACGGTGGTATGCGCCAACAAATCATCCGGCCCATCACATGGACTCACACCTGACTGAAAGGCATTGTGTGCATTGAGATCTGCTCATGCACAGACTCACAGAGACTGGCTTCAGTACTGTCATGATTCAAGCTAGCTCTGTGGCATGTGTTGCTAGACCATCTGCAGTTCCGCAAGTTCATATTCAATGCATACCAAAAAAACATGCTGTCTGCATGGAGGCCTATGCATGTGCTACTGAGCACCAGGCTATGGGTAGCGCGCTTGCCTCCCTCTTGTCCTTCACACAACTGGACAAGTTGTAGCGTAACGTGGGCTGATGTCACCTGCTCAGACTCCAAACTGATGGACTGTTGCTGACCCTGAGATGGATGAATGGGAGCACCATACACCGCAGGCAGACTGCAGCCGTATATTGTTACAAGGAGCAGGGCAAGCCGCATACAAGTGGTGAGCGAAGCATGGAGCCCAAGAACTGCATTCGTGTGTTTAGTCGTAGGGTTCTCCATACTGGGCAAAGGTCTTAGAGCCCAGGTGCCACAAAATGCAGCCAAAACATTGAATGCACATTTTCAGTCACAAAAAGTGTTCCGGTGAGTTGAAAAATGAGGATGACAATGCAAACAGTGCGGATACTGGAGTTTCCTCTTTGCTTCTTCTGAAACACGAGACATGACATTATAGAAAAATGATTCTGCAGGCCAATTGGGGTGAGATTGGAAAGAGGACAAATAAATACAGAAGGTGGAGATCAAGGTCGTTGTAATCTTGGTGGCAGTGGAGGAGAATGACGACAAGAATGAAGGCCAGGATGAGGTGGAGGAGGAAGAGGAGGAAGAGGAGGAGAATGAGGATAGAAAGGGGGATAAGTAGGAGGGAGATGACAACGATGACAAAGACGACTATGACGAGGACGAGTCGACGACAAAGATGAAGACGAAGGCAAGGTGGACAAGGAGGAGGAGGATGAGAAGGAGAAGGGGAAGGGGAAAGGAGGAGGAGGAAGGGAAGAGGAGGAGGAAGAGGAGGAGGAGGAGGATGACTGGAGGAGGAGGAGGAGGAGAAGAAGGAGGAGGAGGAGGAGGAAGAGGAGGAGGATGAGGAAGAGGAGGAGGAGGAGGATACGGTGGAGGATGAGGATGTGCACAAGTATGAAGACAAGGTAGAGGAACATGACGAGGAGGAGGAGGCAGAGGAGGAGGTGATGGAGGTGAAGCATGAGGAGGAGGAAGAAGAGCAGGGGGAGGATGAGGAGGGAAAGAGGAGGAGGTGGAGGAGGAGGAGGAGAAGAAGGAGGAGGAGGAG
>SZWC01006804.1:95248-132803 GCA_023375785.1 Penium margaritaceum | reverse complement strand
ATATAGATATAGATATAGATATAGATATAGGTATAGATATAGATATAGATATAGATATAGATATAGACATAGATATAGATATAGATATAGATATATATATAGATATAGATATAGATATAGATATAGATATAGATACAGATATAGATATAGATATAGATATAGATATAGATAAAGATATAGATATACATATACATATACATATAGATATAGATATAGATATAGATATAGATATAGATATAGATATAGATATAGATATAGATATAGATATAGATATAGATATAGATATAGATATAGATATAGATATAGATATCGATTTATATAGATATAGTTTTATATATAGATATAGATATGGATACAGATGTATATAGATAAAGATATAGATAATAATTAGGTTTATGCATATAGATCTTTATTGCCTCACGTAATACATACAATCATGAGGTTCGAGTCTACACGTGTGTGGCGCAAAATCTTAGGGCAGCATTTTATTCACCGGACCTGTCCAATGATGCAAACCTTGCCTTACGAGGGGTTGTCGAGCGGTTCCCACTGTTAAAACAGGGACTGAGAAGCGATGGGAGAAATAGAGAAAGAGGGGAAGAGACGAGGCAGGGGAGACGAGGGGAGGGTGAGAGGGGAGGAACCTGAGAGCGAGGGCTCTTGGGTACGTGTGGAGGGAGTGAGCGACACTTAGTCATGTGGCGTTGTCTAGCTCTTCAGAGCTATGAGGGGCGAGAGCTCTTAAGAGCTTGGAGGAGGGGATCAAGACAAGGAGTTAGTTGCGAGGGGTATTGAGGCGAGTGAATTAATGATTTTGGAAGAACAAAGTGAGAAATGCAAGCGCCGGTGACGGACCCCTATCGGGCCGCACCTTGGAGCCTTGCAGGACATTCCGTTCCAAGTCCACAACAACTGGTAGAGTATTGCTCGCAACGAGCGAAAGTAGCACGTGAACGTGCAAGCACACGGCTAGCACAACTGCAACATCAGATTACCGCGCACCAAGGAATCTCGAATGGAACACCATCAGAGTTGTCCATCACCGCACAAATAATCGTGTGGTGCATGAGCCTGGCACAACACACAGAAAACTTCGTCACGTGATGAATATTCCAGGGCATACAACGCACCTGATGTGGGGGGGGGAAAACATTGCGACGAGTCAGGGGCATATCGGCAGTGTATCCCTGCCCACACTGTCTCACAAGTATAACCTAGGTCAGCTAAGAACCAGATTAATGTGGGACTTGTCTAGGTGAGCTAACACATAGTAGCTCGAAGTTGACTACTTTAACATGACAGTGCAAGCCAGGGTGGGTGCCCAAGTAGAAATTTTCAAAACCACACCACAAGCCCCAAAGATCACGAGGAGCCACCCGGAGGACCGCTAGGCGGAGCGCCAAAGGGGGCGGCGGCAGTAGAGGAAGCCGGTCGAAGCACGCCGGGGGAAGCACCACGCCAGAGGCATCCTACAGGTAGACCCTGCTGAGAGCACCCATCGAGGATCGCCCCTCCAGAAGCGCCACACCAGAAGCACCCAACCAGAAGCGGACGGGCAAAGCACCCCTCTAGGAGCGCCCACCCAGGAGCGCCCATCCAGAAGCACCCATCCACAAGCACGCATCTCAAAGCATCCAGAAGCACCTGGCCAAAGCACCCCGCCAGAAGTACCCAACCAGGAGCAACCATCCAGAAGCACCCTACCAAAAGCATCCAGTCGGAGCACCCTACTAGGAGCGTCAGCCCAGAAGCACTGAGAAAGGAAGGGAAGGGGGGATCCATAGGAGAGAGTCAAGGATTTTCACCCCAACACCCAGAGGCACACTAAGACAGAGGCACACAGCAAGCATGGAAGGGAGAGGCATAGGGGAGAGACGGGACAGGGGCATGGACGGATACGGATGGCAGACAACAGGCCGGCGGTGAAGGTCAACGAACACATGAAAACCTACAGGGGACGAACACACTGAGGGAATAAACCCATGGCAGAGGAAGGAACACAGACATAGTATACAAGAAATCATCAAATAGGGGACCAAATGATGCAGAAAAGGGCAATGGGGAAGATAAAAAAGGAGGCATCAGTCCAACGGGGGAAGAGTACGAAGACTAACAACATGTCAAGAAAAATGAATGAAGCCAACACGGGAGCGGAAGCGAAGGAGCAGGACACACCAAGGATCGAAGTGAACAAGGGCCAAAGTGAAGCGAGAAGCGACGAAAGATAAAGAGATTGATGAACAATGAGGCAGAAACAGATGGCCTACAACAACTGCTAAAGTATTCTATCCTACATGTTAGACCTAGTGCTAGAGTTACTGGTTTGTCTCATGCTGACTGTTGGTAATGATGCGCCTCGGGTTGCTGCGGCTGCTGTCCTGTTGTTGCGGCTGGTGGTGGTGGTGGGGCCGCTTCGCGACACCATCGGAAAGGTCCGGACCGGAACAGTCTTTGACGTACCGTGGGAAGCAAGGGGCGGTGCCAGTGAGGCACTCGGTGGAAGCGGTCGTGCCATGATCGTTGTGCTGTTGGCGCGTAGTGGGATGGTGCCGCCCGGATAGTGGTCTGGTTCTGGTCGTTGATATGCCCTTTCACACTGTTGGTGCGGATCGTGGGCGGGCTTGACAGTCAGGTACCGTTGCCGAGGGAGCTTGGTCGGCTTTGCCGCCCGAGCAGCGAGAGTGCTGATGGTCGGAGATCAGCCCGCACGGAGAGTCAGTAGATAAGTATTTCCATTCCCGGTTCCGGAGGGGATGAGGTCATTTAGGTGCCGGGAGGGGACATGAGTGAGATACAGAATGTGCCGTGTGGTACTTGAGTTTTTTTCTAAGATACAGAATGTGCTGTGTGAAGGTCAATGAGTGCGTGAAAACCTGTAGGGGAAAGACACTTGGAGGGAAGAAACCCATGGCAGAGGAAAGAACATAGATGTAGTATAGAAGCGGCCATCGAGCAGAGGACCAAATGATGCAGACAAGGGCAATGGGGAAGAGAAAGAAGGAGGCGTCATTCGAACGGGGGAAGAGTATGAAGACTAACAACTGTGATACTTGAAGCGCAGGCAGGCTGGTGAAGAGCCTTCGTATGGACGTTTACAAGCTGATACTGAGCAGAGATGAACTGGAGAGAGACATCCCCTACAGCGACAACGTCGTGCACGTAGTGGTGCTCAACATCTATGTGCTTGGTGCGATGATGAAGAGCACCGGCATTCCTGACAATGGCCAACCCACTCTCATTGCCGGTTGTGCCCCTCTACACTCTCCGTGTACAGGGGCACAACCGGTTTGGGAAGGCGATGCTCGCCAAGAAGGCGACGGAGCCACACCGCCTCGGTGGCAACACCACCCAGGGCCATATACTCAGCATCCCCTGTGCTGCAAGCGGCATAATCCTGCTTCCTGTTTCGCCAAGAAATGGCAGCATCCCCAAGGAGAAAGACGAAGCCGCTGCGGCTGCGACCGTCCGAACTACTGGCATAGTTGGCGTAGCCCTTTAGGAGTGGCACGTCAGACCCAGCCTGGAAGAAGAGGCCGGCTCAAGTAGAACCAAGAACGTAGTGGAGGACATACACAGCCACATGCACATGATCCATGTGAGGCTTGCGAGCATACTGGGTGAGGACATTCACCGCACGGGCGATGTCCAGACGAGTGGTGCCAGCTAGGCACGTGAGCGCACCAATGATGGACCAAAAGGTAACGGTGGACTCCAGCTCAACCGACTCCGTGTTCTGGGTCACAAGAAGCACGAGCAGGGTGCCTGGTGGCATGGGCGAGGAGGCAGCAGGGAGGGTGCAGGAGGGGTCGACAATAGAGGAGAAGCGGTTCGCGAGAATCTGGACATAGCGCTCCTGATGGACCAACAAACAGCCGGGGAGGCGCTCAATCTACATCCCCAAGAACATGGTCGCAAGGCCAAGGTCCTTCATGCGGTACGCCAAGGAGAGGAGACCTTTCGCCTCGGAGATCACGAAGGAGGAAGGAGAGGTGATGAGGAGGTCATCCACATACACCAGAATGAAGGCGGGCACGAGAGTGGACTTCAAGGAGTGTGGACTTCAATGAGTCCCTGCGTGCAAAGGCCTAAGGCCCTTATGCTGGGGTCCCCACTACACACGCTGCAGGCAGGATGAGGTGGAGCCGCCGCCCTCACCTCGTCGAGAGGGCTCTGGGGACGGTGAAGCTGGAACAGGCGGTGGACATGCATCAAACGACGAGAAGACTGGCGACACGTCAGGTGGTGACGGTGCATCGACGGGGGATATGGAGGATGGGGACGACACGCGCGACTCGATCAGTGATGCAGATGACACAGGTGGTGTAGACAATGCACGCGACACAGGTGACTCTACCGATGCATAGGTGCAGGTGACGCGGGCGGCTCTGGTGACGTAGCAGGTGATGCAGGCGTCAGTAATGCAAAGGGGGCTGGCGACACAGGAGACGCAGGCGGGATGGGCGACGCAGACAACGCACATGGTGTAGACAATGCAGGCAAGCGAGCTGGTGAGTGGGAAGGAACAGTAGAGCCCTGGGTGACAGGGACAGCGTTATCAGTCAGCCCACCCTCCCCCAAGCGAGAAACTGTACCACACCTAGGACAATGCAACTGCGGGGTGCTACTGGCAGACAGGTCACGGTAGGATAGACTCTCAAATGATAACGTGTCTCTAGACTCAAAAACACGCCGCCGACTGGGGTCCCGGAAGCGCCAGGCCTTAGAGCGTGAAGCCACACCCACAAATACACAGACGAGGCTGTAGGGGCAGAACTTGGATCCTTGTTGTACTGGTGTGAACCAGGGGTAGGCATGAGTCCCCTAAACACGCACGAGCCAGAGGTCGGCACAACGTCTGAACCATAGCTGGTATGGGGTGTGTGTGTGTGTCCCGGAGGGGGTCGTGAGGGATCCTGTTCCAGACCCATGTCATGTAGGCCATGCCCTCAAAGGAGAATGCTTCCGGCATGCCACTGTCCACCCACATTGAGCAAACCGCATCCTCCATGGTGCGGTTCCAGCGCTCAGACATAGCGTCCTGCTGGGGCGTGGCGCGGACGGAGAGGTTGTGAAAATCCCCCACTTCGGCAAGATATTGTTCCTGATCCTCCATGAAATCACCGCCCCGATCAGTGCAAAAGTTCTGCAGGGTATGGTCGGACGGACGTTCAGCCATAATGAGCCACATGCACACAATAAGCGCAACATCGCTTTTCATTCGCAGACTGGAGATCCACTGCATGCGGGCAAAGTTGTCCGTGATTACCAGGACGTATCGCCCTTTGTCAACCTGGAACTCCACGGGGAGGTTTTCAAGTGGATCAGAGTGAACCAAGTTGAGGGGCTTTAGAGCCCGTGATTCAGACAAAGGGTATGTGACACGATGCATCTTGCCTTGGGCGAATTGCAAGCAATCGGTTTTGGGCGGCGCCTCAAAGGACGCTGCACTTCCCTGAGTGGTGAGCCACAGGAGCTGGCGGATCTCAGCGATGTCACGGGCCTGCGTCACGAGGTGCTGGTCCGAAGGTCACATATCGCTGGTGCCGTCCGTGACTCCGTCAGCTTCTGGTAGAGGCTGCAAGTCAGTTGCTACTGTGGAGTGTGTAGAGGTGTACTTGCGTTTCTCAAACGTCTCTTGCAAGCCTTGCGCAATCTTTATCCAGTTCTTGGGGAGATTCTACTCCATGTAGCGGTGCGCTCCCCCGCAGTCATAACACTCCCAGTGTCGCGCCCGGGTGGGCTTTGGAGTCTCCTCTTCCTTCTAATCCTTGCCAACCCTCTTGTTGTTCCTTCCCTTCTTCCCTTGGACTGCCGCAGCTACCAGTTGACTGCAACGACAGGCGAGAGGAGGGAGAGAAGGTGCGTGCTGGCTAGACTGCTTTGACGGTTGTGGCTAACGCACCATGGCGGGCGTCATTTGTTGCTCCAACTTCTGCCACGTGTAGAAAGTGCTCAGTGGCCTAGGACAGCAGCAAACCTCTATCGGCCATCTCCTGAAGACTTTTCAGGCTAAAGATGTATTGGCGTACTCTTGTCAAACACCAATCCTGATGGTGTTGTATGCCATGAGTTGACCCGGCCCATTCTTCCCCACGGCCCTGTACAGCTGCATTGCTTGCCGCCAATAGTCGGTCGACATCTCCTGTGGACCCTGGCACAGGAAGTTGAAGTTCGAGAGGCGTTGTGATGTTGTTGCCATGGTCGCGCCTTCAAAGAGAGTTGTTGACAGCTTCCAAACCCTGTGCGGGTCAGCCGTGGTGCCAGTGTGGGGATCGCCAAGGTAAGGGTTGAAGTCGAGGGTGTACTCCTCGGGGACGGCCTTGAAAAGACCGTAGGCAGCGCGAGCGGTGGTTTTCATCTCCTAGGGGCCAATAGTCTGGTAGTGGCTGGTGTAGTATGGGCACACCCCCTCGCTCAATGCCCACATGCGGATTCGAGGCTCCCAGGTGGTGGAGATGTTGTCCAGTCGGTAGGCGGGGGGGTCGGTTTCAAACCAATTGAGGGGTTTTGCCGTCGGCAGAGCTGCCGGGGCAGCTTGCACGGGCAACGCAGAGGGGAGGTCTCCCCCCAGCCCTATGCTCCCGCAGAGCATCCAGACCTCTAAGAAAGTATGGTCTAGGGATCCCGTAGAAGTGCTTGGGTTTGCTTCGCTGCTTGGTGTTGTTTTTCCAACCGTGCAAGGTGCAGGCACAGCATGCCTTTCTTGTCACTAGCGTCCGAGTCCAACTCAGGAAGGTCGTCGAACGGCTCAGAATTGAACGCTCCCACAGGTACGTTGATGCCAGCTGCAACCGAACCCTCAACTGACATCTTGTCCTTGCATACTACATCATGGAGCAGCTTCTCTTGATGCTCCTGCTGTTGTTGTTGTTGTTGCTGCTGCTGCTACTGTTGTGGTCGGACTACATCCCAAAACAGCTTTTACAGAACACCCATCTGCTTGGCTGTCTATTCAGCCTGCTAAGCCTGCTGCTCGTGGAGCTCCTGCAGGCCGCATGCCACCGAGCCAGGGCTAGACAGGGATTTGTCCCCCATCGTGCCCGCTGTGCCGCCAACCACGCCAGAGGTGGCAGTGCCAACGTCCATGGTGGAGCTGGCGCTGCTGACTCCGGAGGTGCGTCCTTGAGCATTGATGTGTAAGATGTCACGAGTGTGTGCCACTGCTGCTAGCACTGCCATTGAGTGGCAGACGTTGCCGAAAAAGATCGGCTGTGTTTCCCCTATCCCAGTGGGCATGGAAATCTGTGTTGAGGCCTTTTTCAGCCTAGAGCCGTCGATGGACCAGCCCCCCCGTCGAGAAAAATTAGACAGTGTTTCCCCCGCCCTAGTGGACGTGAGAAATCTGACAAGGCCGTGAGGTTGCCTATAGATACTCAAAGTACCCCCAGCTAACCCAGGAGCAGAGGAGAGTCCAGCGAGCAAAGGGGAGGGGAATACCAGAAGGGATCCGAAGGCAGAGTGCTGTTCTTATTGCTCCTATTGCTACTGTTGATGCTACTGCTATTGTCGTCGTCATGCTCAACGATGGTGGCCACAAGCCACCTCAGCATCGGCTGCTGCGCACGTCGTTGCTGCCGCTACCGAAGCTCTCACTGTAGTTGCTGCTACTGCTGCCATCGTCGCTGTTGCTGCTGACGTGGTGGTGGTTCCTCCCAGGACCTATTGGTGCTATTGCAAGCACACTGCCACACCCTTGCTGTAGTTGTCCACTGTTGTAGGCGCTGGCTGTGTTGAATTTCGTTGGCCACTCACAACTCTATGCCCTCTTGCCTCCCACACTGTGCACACACATGTACAGATTAAGTGACAATGGCCCTACCTCGGGAAGCGTTAGGCGTGTCCGCACTGGCTGGAGCCATTGACGCTCTCAAGCTGCTGTTGTTGCTTGACCCTTGAGTTCCTTTTGGTACACGCATGGTTGTTGCATGACTCTCTATGATTATGTGATGCGGTAGATGCTTGGGCTCGTACATTCTCATTGCCGTGCCCTGCATCATGTTCTCTTGCCTTGCATGTGCTAGGGGAGCTACATGTTTCCCAGGTGCTGATCCTTAGGGGACCACCGTGCCGGTCTTGGCCGTGCATTGGTGAGCAACCACCCTCGGTTTATTCCGAGTGGTCGGGCTCGACCCCCGGGTGGCGGCACTCGCTCACCCAAGCTTGGTGCTCGTGGTGGGTGCATGCTCACCGGTACTAACCTCGCTCGCTCCCCTCACTCTTGTTGTCTTAGTTGAGTGCGTTGTTCTAAGGCAAATTACCGCATCCATGGCGTATCTTACGCTTCGTTGCTTGCTGCTCTCATCCGCCCCGCCTCACATAGATTAACCAAGCAACTTCCTAGTAACTACTGGTATCAGAGCACGTTTGCTCCACCCTACACGTCCACATGTCTTGAATGTGCCAGTGGGAAAATGCACCGTTCCCCTTTCTCCACCTCTGAGTCCACTACCGCTCACCCTCTCGAAGTGGTGCACACTGCCGTCATGGGTCCGTTGCCCCATGACTTCCTTGGCGGCCTCGGCCATTATGTCTTGTGCTTGACTGATGACTTCTCTCACTACCGTTGGGTCTTTGCCCTTCGCCACAAAAGTGATGTCACTGATGTCCTTGAGTCCTGGCTCCCGTAGGCTGAGCGTGCCTGTCTCCGGCCCTTGCGTGTGTTTCACAACGACCGCGGTGGTGAGTTCTTTGGTCCTACTTCTCGTTTCCTTGAATCGCGTGGTGTCCAAGTTGAATCCTCCGCTCCCTACACCCCCCAGCAAAATGGTGTCTCTGAGCGTTGGAACTGTACCCTCGCTGATGGTGTTCACTCTCTCCTCTCTGCCCCCGGGAAATCCCCTCTCTTTGCCTTTGAGGCCATGTCCTACATGACTTGGGTCTGGAACCGTGTCCCTCATGGCCCCCTTCCCCACTCTGTCACTCCCTTCGAACGCTGGACTGGTCACCGTGCTGACCTCCCCCTTGCCCGCTTGTGGGGGTGTCTTGCCTCTGTGTGGGTCCCCTCGGACCAACAAGACGGTAAGTTGTTTCCTCGTGGTCGGCTCTGCCTCTTTCTGGGAATCTCTCCATTCTCCAAAGTGTGGCGCTTCAAGGACCCCTCCCGGTGCTGTGTCATTGAATCTCATGATGCTCTCTTCTTTGAACACCTGTTTGAACGTGACTCTCCCCCCTTTGGTGGCTCCCTCTCTCCGCCCTCTCGGGATGGGGGTGGTCCTCTGCCCTCTGGGCCTCCTGTTCTCCCCTCTGGGCGTCCCTTGCCACCCTCTGTCACCTCGTTGACAGAGCGGAGTTCCGCCTTGCCCTCGTCTCCCTCTCTATCCTCTTCTCCCTCCGCGTCCTCTGCTCCTCTGACCTCGCCTTCTCCTCGTTAGTCTCCTCACTCTCCTGATGTTGTCTCTCTAGCACCCTCTGTCTCGTCCTCTGTTCCTCCAACTGGCGCTGTGTCACCGCCACTGGTTCTCTCCCATCCGTTTGACCCAGTGGCCTCACCACCTCCGTCTGTGCAGCCACGTCCAGTTGCTCCTTCCTCTTCCGTGCGTGTGCCGTCCATCCCACCGGTATCACCCTACACTCGTGGCGGGCGCCTCTGGGCACTTCCCTCTCAGTCTCAACCCGTGGTCTCTTGTGACCCTGGTCTCCGTGCCCTCAGCCTTGCTACCTCTGCTCTGTCCACTACAGCGTCCGTCATGCACCCTAGCACCGCACTTGGCTACTCTCTTATTGAGGAGGATTTCCACTCAGCTCTATCCTCATCTGTAGCTGGGTACGTTGCATCGTGCTTTGCTGCCGCTGTGCTCTCTCCGCTGCCCCCCGAGCCCCTGACTGTGTAGGCAGCACGCACGGCCTTAGATTCCTCGTTGTGGGAGCAGGCCATGAAGGTCAAGCTTGATGCACTGTCTGAACATGGTGTGTACAAGCTTGTCGACCTCCCACCGGGCCGTAAGAAAGTTGCTGCCAAATGGGTATACCGTCACAAGCTGAATCCTGACAACACAGTTGAACGGTACAAGACTCGCCTCACTACAAAGGGATTTTCTCATATCCCCGGTGTTGACTTTGGCGAGACCTTCGCCCTGGTGGGTCACTACACTACAGCCAGGGCTCTCCTAAGGCTGGTCGCTCAGCATGAGTGGGAGCTTGAGAAGATGGATATCAACAATGCCTTCCTCCACGGTAGGTTGGACGAGGAGATCTGCATGGTGTAGCCACCCGGCTTCTCAGATGGAATAAACCGGGTATGGTGTTTGTGCAAGGCCCTCTATGGCCTGAAATAGTCCCCACGTTGTTGGAACCAAGAGATCACATCTACCCTTGAAAAAGGGGGGTACAAAAGGAGCGCAGTGGATCCGGCGTTGTTCCTCAGTATCCCCACCAAGCCACTTGTCGCCATCCTTGTCTACGTAGATGATCTCCTCATTGCTTCTCCTGACGTCGCATCTGTCGCGGCGGCCAAGGCCCTACTCCAGGCGGCATACAAAATGAAGGATCTTGGTCCGGCTCGTGTCTTTCTTGGCATGGAGTTGGAACGTGACCGTGGGCTTTGCACTTTGCACGTCCATTAGGCTACGTATGTATGTAGCCTGGGGTAGCGATTCTCCCTGCTCCTCACATCAGTCCCCACGGCGTCCACTCCTATGACACCCGCTGGTCAGTCCTTACTGAAGTCCCTGGAGGTTTCCACACTGGGAGAGACAGTCGATGTGACCGATTACCTCCGTGTCATTGGCTCCTTTATGTACCCCGCCACAACCACCTGCGCTGATGTGGCATTTGCTGTGAACTTCCTGTCCCACTTCTCCTAGTGCCCCTGTGAGCATCATCTTGAGGTAACATTATGGGCAGTGCGCTACGCCCTCTCCACCCCTCGCATTGCATTGTAACTTTTGTGCACAATCCTCAGTCGTGTTGGATGGCTTCACGGACAGTGACTGGGTGCATGACTCTGATCCCCACTGTCCAACGCGATACATCTTTCTGGTCGGTGGCACTGCAGTCTCCTCAAAAAGTGGCAAACAAGGGTGTGTTGCTCGCAGCACTGCTGAGGCTGAGTATGTTCCTCTTGGTGCAGGCTTGTGTGAGGCTGTCAGACTGTGTCATTTGTTGCAACAACTGCGAGTACCCATCTGTTGCATCACTTTACGCTGCGACAATCAAAGAACAAAGGCCATTACTAAAAACAGCGGCATACATTATTCACGAAATGGAAAGCCTAGGCAGCAGGCTGGGGCAGCATCGTTGTTGCAGCACCAAGTTGGCTTCCACGCTCGTTGTTTAAGTCAGCTGCCCCCTCAGTCTCCTGCTCTAGAGTCTAAGTCTGGAAGCTCTGGATTTGTTACTCAGAAACGCGCGCGCCAGAGTTAGCACCAAAAAGCAGCTCAAAACTGAAAGTAACTGGTTAGGAATGAAGAATGAGCAACAATGGGAGACCCCTCCAAGTTCTAGCTCCCCCCCACTAGTGTAGAAGTTGTTACTCAGCTAACCAGCCAATCAAAAAATAGCTGTGGACCTATTTTCTGGCAAGCAGGGTTTTCTCGGTGACCCCTGCTAGACCCCCGACAGCCCAAAACCTGGGCGTCGTCCGTTTTGCCTGAAAACTGGACCATACCATAATACCGACGCTGCGAACGCAGTCGTGCGGTCAGAATCAGCTAGAAAAATAGTAGCAGAGAGTTATGGCTGCCTGGACCCAGGCAGCGCCTACTCTAGTCCATGATGCCTAACAGGGTCATACAGCATGCAACAAGGACCCTAGGCAGGGCATGACGATGCAGACACGACGGGACACGCTGGACGCATGCAGACAACAATTGCAGTGGCAGTCACCGCCGGCAGCACGACCGCCGAGGAGGCCTGCCGATGGAGCTGAGCACGTCGCTGGAGAGAGGAGGCTCCAGCAAACCGCGAGTAGACCTCAGCGTGCGTCGGCTCCACCGGATGACGCTCCATCAGCGTCTAGTCTCGCCGTCAGTCATCTGCACGCCGATGTACACAAGTCGAGAGGACACAACAGAGCACAATGAGGGATGCGCAAAAACGAACACTCCCCCATGACTCACAGGCGTAGTGTACATGGGCGGGCACAGAAACGGTCAACATCCAGACTCCCCCAAGGTACGCAGAGACGCGAGCAGAGACAAAGAGGGCAACTCACGGACGCACGCCGACTGAACTCACAGCCTTCTTGAACGAGTCCCGCTTTCGTGCCTTGGTCAGGAAGTCAGCCAGCTGTGGTGCTGTCTCAACCCATACGATAGTGATGCTGTCGTCATGCAACAATGAACGCACATAGCGATACTCAATATTGATGTGCTTTGTGCGTGTGTGATGCACACCGTCATTGTCGGTGATGACCATGGCACTCTCATTGTCACAATGCAAGGTGATGGATGCGACACAGTGACGCAACTCGGACAGCAGACGACGCAACCACACACTCTCACACGCGCCTGAGCCAAGGGCCACGTACTCAGCCTCGGCAGTGCTGCGTGCAATGCGCCCCTGCTTGCCACTGCGCCAGGACACAGTTGTGCCGCCGACCAGAAAGATCCAGCCCGTGCGACTCTTTCCGTCTGGACTGCCGGCCCAGTCACTGTCGGTGTAGCCCACTGCGACGACGGACGGCTGACGGCGGAACATGAGACCTTGTCGAGGAGTCAAGACGACATAGCACAGCACTCGAATCGCGGCCTCAAAGTGGAGGTGACGCGGCTCCTCAGAGAACTGGGCTAGGAGGTTGACGGCGTACGCGATGTTTGGGTGCGTCGTCGTCGCGAGGAACATCAGTGACCCGATCACCCGCGGATACGCGGTCACATCAACTGGCTCCCCCACAACAGCTGGGTCATGACTCTTCAGCTTCACCTGGCCATCGAGTGACATGGGTGAAGACGCGCTAGGCACGAGGGGCAAGTCCTCGGCGAAGCGAGTGGACAGGGTCTGCACATGGGCAGCCTGGTGAACGTGCAGGATGCCCTGGGAGCGATCATGCTCAAGCTCCATGCCCAGGAAGACTCGGGTAGACCCGAGGTCCTTCATCTGGTAGGCGGCGTGCAGCAAGTCCTTGACACGCTGGATGGCAGCCGCGTCTGGCGACGCAATGAGGAGATCGTCGACGTAGACCAGAACCGCGGCGAAGGTTTGACCTTGCGGGCTGACAAACAGTGCGGGGTCAACGGTGCTGCGCTGGAGGCCGCCACGGAGAAGCATGCTGCTGATCTCCTGGTTCCAGCACCGAGGTGAATGCTGCAGGCCATAGAGGGCCTTCCGCAGTCACCAAACTCTCCCAGTGCCTTCGTCGAAGCCTGGGGGCTGCGTCATGTAGAGCTCCTCATCCTCCAGTGAGCCATGGAGGAATGCGTTGCTCACGTCCATCTGATGCAGCTCCCACCCGTGCCGGGCAACCAGGCTAAAGAGCGCCCGGCTAGTGGAGAACCGACCGACTGGGGCAAAGATCTAGTTGTAGTCGATCCCAGGGACCTGAGCAAACCCCTTTGCTATGAGGCGGGCCTTGTACTTGTCAAAGGATCCATCAGGCTTCCACTTACGCCGAAAGACCCACTTGGCACCTATGGCCTTCCGACCTGGAGGGAGGTCGACGAGGTCATACACGTTGTGCTGTCGGATAGCAGCGAGCTCCTCGGTGCAGGCAGCATCCCAATGTGCGGCCTCAGGGGAGGCTCGAGCCTCGCGTAGGGAGGAAGGGTCCTCTGGGCGCGCTGTGGATCAAACACAGAGGGCGTGTGCATCACGAGTCCCAAGTGGGATGCGGGTGAGTGCAGCCACAACAGCATGCCGATGCTCGTGATGAAGCATGGCGTAGCCCAATGCAGAACCCGGGTGAAGGTCTGCGATCATGGCAGAAGTGGTCAGGCCGAGAGCCTTTGTGTCAGGGTCCCCACTCACGACCGTGGGAGTGGAGGAGACACGTGGAGCCACAGGGTGTCGAGACACCACGAGATGTGGAGCGATTGTCTGCACGCTCACTGTCGGCCGAGGTCGAAGGCTGCCGCCTGGGCCACGTGTGTAGCGCGGTCGGGCACAAGATGGTCCTGAGTCCGACGAGTCGACGGAGGCGGACAGGGCTACTGGCCCAGAGGAGCGTGCATACGCGACAAGCGTTGCTGGCCCGCAGAGGCCAGTTGGCTCGGAGGAGCCAGCGGACGCGACAGGCGCTGCTGGCCCGGAGGGGCCAGCGGACGTGACAAAGGCTGCTGGGCCAGAGGGGCCAGCGGACGCGACTAGGGCTGCTGGCCCGAAGGGGCGAGCAAATGCAACTGGGGCTGCAGGCCCGGAGGGGCCACCGGATGCGACAGGGGCTGCTGGCCCGGAGGGGCCAGCGGACGCGACTGGGGTAGCTGGTCCGGAGGGGCCAGCAAACGTAACAGGAGCTACGGGCCCGGAAGGACCAGTAGACGCGACTGGGACTGTCGGCCCAGAGGGGCAAGCGGATACAATTAGAGCTGCTGGCCCGGGGGGGGCAGCGGACGCGACTGGGACTGCTGGTCCGGAGGGGCCAGCGGACGCGATAGGAGCTGCGGGTCCAGAAGGGCCAGCAGACACGACTGGGGCTGTCGACCCGAAGGGGCCATCGGAAGCAACTGGGGCTGCCGGCCCTGAGGGGCCAGCGGACACGAGAGGTGCTGCTGGCTCGAAGGGGCCAGCGGACGCGACAGGGGCTGCCGACTTAGAGGGACGGAGTGATGTGTCACCCGGAAGCGACAGGACGGAGAACGGACTCACCACTCCCCCATGCGACGGCAGGGACACGGACGAGCCGGAGCGGATGAGGTTGCGAGGAAACAGGTCCTCAAAGAAGAGGGCATTGCGGGACTCGACGATGCAGTGTCGGGATGGGTCCCAGAAGCACTAGGCCTTGGACTGACAAGACACACCGAGGAAGGTGCAGGGGCATCCATGGGGGGCGAGTTTGTCGCCCTGCTGTGGGGCGGGCAGCCACACAACGGCTACGCAGCCCCAGACGCGAGCCGGGCGGAGGTCAGCGTGCCGACCGCACCAGTGCTAGTAGGGCGCGGACTCGTGGGGAAGGGGACCGTGGGGGACCCGGTTCCAGACCCAGGTCATCTAGGCCACGGCTTCAAAATAGAAGCCATCGGAGAGACCGGACTTGACCCGCATAGTGCGAACGGCGTCGGCCATGGTATGGTTCCACCGCTTGGAGACGGCTTTCTGGGCAGGTGTGTAAGGCGCATACGTCTCATGGTGGATCCCACGGAGGGCGAGAAAGGTCGTGGCCTCACCCAGGTACTACGCATCGCGATCGGAGCAAAAGCGGTGAAGGGGGCGGCTACACTTGCGCTCCGCGAGGACAAGCCAGTCCTGAATGGTTCGGGCAACATCTCTCTTCTGCCGAAGGCAAAAGACCCAACGGTAGCGAGAATAGTCGTCCGTAAGGATGAGGACATAGCGGCCATGCTCACCGACGGACTCGGTGGGGAGAGGGCCCATGACGTCCGAGTGGACAAGGTCGAGAGGGGTGGATGCACGTGAGGAAGACAAGGGGTATGTGGACCGGTGCATCTTCCCCTGAGCGCAGTCAATGCACTCAGTGGGGCACGGGAGAGGGAAAGTCTCCGTGTCAAGGCCCTTGGCCGGCTGGGTGCAGAGCATGCTCTATACGGTGCCAGAGTGGATGTGGCAAAGGCGGTGGTGCAAGAGGCGGGTGTGTTGAAGAGAAAGCGTACAGCTGACGAACACATGGCCTGTCGCGGCCGGGGAGGAGATGGGAGGGGAAGAGGAGAGGCAAGGAACGTGCCACAAATTGCCACGGGCGGTGGCGTGCAGTACGACAAGACCAGACGGACGCAACGACACAGTGCGAATACCACGCGAGTGCACAACGTCCATGCTCATGCGATCAAGGGCAGTCACAGATAGGAGGCTGAGCTCGAGACCAGGGACGAAGAGAACATCAGTCAAAATAACGTCACCGGCCGGACCACGGAAATGAACGACGCCAACACCACGGACAGGCAGCACCTGTCCGGAACCCGTCTGGACAACGGAGACATCGCCGACAGGACTGAGCATACTGAAGGCCTCAGGATAGGCCGTCATGTGATGCGTGGCCCCGGAGTCGATGATCCAGGTCTCAGCAGGGTCCTGCACAGGGGTCGCCAGATCACTCACGGTCACATGGCAGCAAGCGAGGGACGCGGACGCGGTGGAAGGAGGCGCAAAACGAGACTGCGATCGTCAAGCCACGCAACGTCGTCAAGGAGTGGGATGGAGGAGAACATGGGAGACGACGAGACAGACGAGGAAACGGGACACGACCGCAGCTCACTCTCAGTCATACAAGGATGGGCCGGAGGGCAGGAGGTGACGCAACTCGCACTTCCCTGGGGAGGAGGACGAGGCACACCAAGCTGGAGAGCGATGAACTACTCCAGCTGACACTCACGGGAGGACAGCCCAAGAGTATACACGGAGTGCGGAGTGACGACGTCGGAGCCCGGGTAGTAGGAGGGTAGAGCCGGCAAAGGAAGCGAAGGTGCCGACGTCTGAGGGTAGAACTGCTGCGGGGAGTAATGCTGCGGCGCGGGTGTCTGCGGGACAGGTGGAGCTGTCGGAGTGGCAGAGCTGCTGGACGAGGTCGGAGTGTCAAGGCCAGTAGCAGCGACAGCGGCAGAGGCGAGGCGGCGCTCCCGCTGGCAGCGCATGGTGGCCATGACACGCGCCTCGTCCGTCGGGAGAGGGCACGTGTACCACCCGTGCCCGGGCTGGCCACAGTTGTGGCAGACCGAGCCACCACCGTTGGACCTCGTCGACGACTGTTGTTGCTACTGCTGTGGCGGACCCTTGCCTTTCTTGTTCTAGCTCTTCTTCTTCTTCCCCGAAGACGATGAGGTAGCTGCGGCGGGGGAGGCGACGGCCACGGAGGCAACGGCAGGGGAGGCGACGGCAGGGGATGCAAGCGCCTCCGTGCGATGGAGATGGGACTCCTGGCAAGCTTCCTCAATCCAGAGGAAGAGCTCGTATGCACAAGGCATGAGGGTGCCCTGGGCGGCCATGGTGGAGAGGACGTCCTAGGGGTAGTGGACGAAGATGTCCGCGTACTCGCTGGTGGCGCCGCGCTTGATGGTGAGGAGCGCGGACAGAGGGGGCGGAGCAGATTTGCCGAGTCGACGGAGGATGTCCTCCGCCCGTTGCCAGTAGGTAGTCACCGTCTCGGTCTCCCCCATGTGCAGGGAGTTGAACTCCCGGAGCAGTCGACTGATCTCAGCGTCGCTGGACAGGCGATGGGGCCTGGTGAGGACGTGCCATGCGGCTGCAGGGTCTGGGATGTCGCCAGCGGTGAAGTCGCCGAGGAAGGACTCCAGGGCAAGGCGGAAGGCTCGGGGGGCGACTTGCACAAGGGAACGGACGGTGCGACCAGCGTCATACAACTGATCGGCCAGGGTGAAGTCGTAAGGGAGGGTGTAGTAGGCCCATAGACCCTCACCCTACGCCTAGATCCGGAAGCTGAGCTCCCAGCTTTGGAACTGCTCGCCGGCATGAAGCGGCGACGGCGGTGTCTCAAAGTCCTTCTGCCTGCGGCCGGCACCCAGAGTGGGGCCAAGGACGGAGGTCACTATCTGCCGTTGGCGCTGAGTCTGCTGCTCTGCCAGGTAGTACATGGCAGCGGACACAACGGGGCTAGCGTGCCCTGGAGGGATGAACGACGGCAGCGTCCCGATGGCGGTTTGGGCAGCGACTGGCTATAGCGCCACAAGCTGCTACGTCAAGGCGGCGAGCTGTTGCTGAAGAGCAGCGAGAGGGTCAGGGTTTCCGCCAACGTTACCAGTGGGCTACTGTTGTAGGGGCGGCGGCTGCTGCTGTTGCAGCAGTGGTGGCTACTGTTGCTGCTGCTGCTGGGGCGGCGACTGCTGCTGCTGCAGGGGCGGCGGCTGCTGCTGCTGCAGCGGTGGTGGCTGCTACTGTTGCTGCTGCAGGGGCGGCGGCTTCTACTGCTGCTGCAGCAGCGGTGGCTGCTACTACTGTTGTTGCAGGGGCGGCGGCTGCTGCTGCAGCTGCGGCGGCGGCGGCTACTGCTACTACGGCGACGGCAGCAGTTGCTGCTGCTGGAGCGGCGGCGGGTGTTGGTGCTGCTGATGCTGCTGCAGCAATCGCTGCAAGAAAGGAGGGATAGGGGTCCCCCAAGCAGAGGAGGACCCCTCCTTGCCGGGACTGCCAGCCATGACTTTGTGTCCTTTTTTGTTGTTGTTGTCTCTATGTTGCTGATGTCAGTAGGAGGTTGGGGCGGTGAAGATTCTACCCACTCTTTTGGCCTTCACCCTTTCCCTTTCCCTCCCCCTTTTGTTTTTGTTTTTTTAATGATGTCAGTAGTGACGTTAGTAGTGACGTTAGCAAAGGGGTGCTGACGTCAGTAGCGGCGGATGTTGGGGTCGCCGTTGCTGCTGTTGCTACTGATACTGCTCCAGCCGCTGCTGCTACTGCTGTTGCTTCTGCGATTGCCACTACTGCAGCTGCTGCTGCTACTATTGCTGCTGCTGTTTGCTGCTGCTACTACTGCTGCTACTGCTGTTGCGGCTGCTACTGCTGCTGCTGCTGTTGCAACTGATGCTACTGTTGCTAGTGCTACTGCTACTACTACTGCTTGCTACTTCTCCTGCTGCTGCTACTGCTGCTACTGCTGCTGCTACTGTAGCTGCTGCTGCTGTTGCTCTTGCTGCTGCAGTTGCAACTACAGCTGCATAGTTGTGAGCTGCTACGGCTGTTGTGGCTGCTACAACTCGTTGCTACGGCTATGCACTGCTGAATCTGCTACGTGCTGCAACAGCTCCTCGCTGCGGCGGCGGGCTATTATAGCGAGCTGCGGGGGTGGGGTTTTTTTTTTGCCCCTTTTTTTGCTTTGTTTTTTTTCCCTTGTCACAAAGGGCAGCAGCCCGCTGTCTCCTGCGAGCAGCGGGCTGCTGCTCGCGTGGGAGCAACCAGCTGCTACTCGCTGGCAGTAGCGGGCTTCTGCTCGCTGCTCCCTCGCTATGAGCAGCGAGCAGCAGCAGCCGCGGATGGCAGCTGCCAGCTGCTGCTTGCTTTTGCTACTACTACAACTGGCTGCTGCTGCACCTCGTTGTAGCAGCTGCTGCAACTCCTTGCTGCTGCTACACGCTGCTGCAGCTGCTGCGTGCTGCTGTTGCTGCCTACTGGCGCTACGGGTTGCTACTGCAAACTGCTGCTGCGTGCTGCTACTACTACTGTGCGCTATTGCTACTACTGTTGCAAGCTGCTCCTGTTGCGGGCTGTTGCGAGCTGCTGCTTCTGCCTGCTGCTGTTGCTGGTGCCAGTCACTGCACTTGGGTGACATTGCCGCTTGCGTTGTCGCCTGCAGACATCAGACGCTGCATGCCGCTCACCTCCTCGCGTCACGCGTGGGGGCTAGTGCCGCCGAAACATTTCGGCAACATTTCCCCTGGCCCATTGGCCGTGAGAGAAAATCTGACGCCACCACCAGGCGGGTCAATGTTGCCGGGAAACATCCGGCAGCATTTCCCCTGCACTAGCGCGTATGGGGATCCGCCGACGTTACCTGGCACCTCTTCGCCAGTCTTCTGCTACTGCTGCTACGCTGTGGCTCTGATACCAAAATGGAAAGCCTAGGCAGCAGGTTGGGGCAGTAGTGTTGTTGATGTAGCGTGCGGGCTTCCACGCTCGTTGCTTAAGTCAGCTGCCCCCTCAGTCTGCTCCTCTAGAGTCAAAGTGTGGAAGCTCTGGGTTTGTTACTCAGAAACGCGTGCGCCGGAGTTAGCGCCAGAAAGCAGCTCAAAACTGAAAGCAACTGGTTAGGAATGAAGAATGAGCAACAATGGAGGACCCCTCCAAGTTCTAGCTCCCCTCCACTAGTGTAGAAGTTGTTTCTCAGCTAACCAGCCAATCAGAAAACAGTTGTGGACCTATTCTTTGGCAGGCAGGGTTTTCTCGGTGAGCCCTGCCAGACGCCCGACAGCCCAAAACCCGGGCGTCGTCCGTTTTGCCTGAAAACTGGAGCATACCATAACACCGACGCTGCGAATGCAGTCGTGGTCAAAATCAGCTAGAAAAGTAATAGCAGAGAGTTATGGCTGCCCGAACCCAGGCAGCGCCTACGCTAGTCCATGATGCCGAACAGGGTCATACAGCATGCAACAAGGACCTTAGGCAGGGCATGACGATGCAGATGCGACGGGACGCGCTGGACGCATGCAGACAACAATTGCGGTGGCAGTGACCACCGGTAGCACGACCGCCGAGGAGGACTGCCGATGGAGCTGAGTACGTCGCCGGAGAGAGGAGGCTCCAGCGAACCGCGAGTAGACCTCAGCGTGCGTCGGCTCCACCGGATGACGCTCCATCAGCATCGAGTCTCGCTGTCAGTCATCTGCACGCCGATGTACACAAGTCGAAAGGACACAACAGAGCACAATGAGGGATGCACAAAAACCAACATCACGCACCAAGCACATCAATGTGGAGCACCATCTTGTTTGTGAGTGCATTGCTGCTGGCATCGTCCTCGTTATTTAGGTGGACACGCGGTCTCAGAGAGCTGACTTTCTCATTAAGGCCCTTAGTCGTAATTTCTTCAAGAGTGTTGTTCACTCTGTTGGTCTCATCTGTCCACACGATCCAGGTTGATTGGTTCTAGTACATCTCTATCACCTCTCGTGATCCCCTCTTGTTGTCCTCTCATGTTTGTGGGTTGGTTGCCTGTGGGTCATGGGGGAGTGTTGAAGTTCGTTGGCCACTCACAAATCTATGCGCTCTTTCCTCCCACACTGTGCACACACATGTACAGATTAAGTGACAATGGCCCTACCTGGGGAAGCGTCAGGCATGTCCGCTGTGGCTGGAGTCATTGACGCTCTCAAGCTGCTACTGCTGCTTGACCCTGGAGTACCTTCAGGCACACGCATGGCCGTTGCATGACTCTCTATGATTCTCTATGATTCTGTGATGCGGTAGATGCTAATCTCGTACATTCTCACTGCCGTGCCCTGTATCATGTTCTCTTGCCTTGCATGTGCTGGGGGAGCTGCATCTTTCCCGGGTGCTGATCCTTAGGGGGCCATCGTGCCGGTCTTGGCCGTGCATCGGTGAGTAGCCACCCTCGGTTTATACCGAGTGGTCGGGGTCGACCCCCGAGTGGCGGCACTCGCTCACCCGAGCTTGGTGCTCGTGGTGGGTGCATGCGCACCGGTACTAATCTCGCTCGCTTCCCTCACTCTTGTTGTCTTAGTTGAGTGCGTCATTCTAAGGCAAGTTACCGCATCCATGGTGTATCTTACGCTTCGTTGCTTGTTACTCTCACCCGTCCCACCTTACATGGGTTAACCAAGCAACTTCCTAGTAACTACAGGCTGCTGCTGCCGCCCGCTACTACGTGCCGCCGCCGCTGCAGGTGCTGCTCTGCGCCGTTGCCGCTACTATGGCTGCAGCAGCCGCCGCTGCGGTTGCTACTTGACGGGCCCTCCCAGGATCGTGCTGTGCGTCTCATGGGCAGCACGACGAGCTCTGGCTCGTCCGCTCTGTCACCAAAACAGCAAGACCTTTCCACTCTTCCCTCGGCTACATGGAGCACGACACTGCGGTCGGAATGAGATTGACGGTCAACAAAACGGAGGTGTGTGGTGAAAGTTAGGGGAGACAAAGGAACGAGGTTCTATGAGGGGAGGCCAATCGATCGGGTAGGCCGATTGATTGGCTTCCTCCACCTGTCGCGCACACGTCAAGCGCGCGCGTGAAAGGTAGTGAGGTCGCTCACTTTACCACCTCTCGCGCCAGAGGTGAGTGTGACCTTAGCCAGATGTTCGGCATGCCCCTCTCAGTCAGCCGGACAAGAATCCAGCAGCATGCTGGCACATCATGTCGCTATGGACTAACCTCTTAAAAGACTCACACGGGAAAATAAAAGCCAAAACAGCCAGCAATGAGTGTAAAGTAACACTCAACAATGACATGATCATGATCATTTCTCACATAAACCACCCTGCTCTTCGACGGGTCTGCTGACGATTGGTCTCACTCTGCCACATGTTGCCGTTGGCTAGCCGCAGCTGCTTGGCAACTGCCAATTGGAAATAGTTTTAGGGCATGCAGGCCCATGTAAAAACGAACATGAGCTCTATGTGTGAGTGCGATGCAAGACGGCAAGAATTTGGCTAAGTCTAGAACGCTGAATATAAAGAACAAGGAGAGAGAACAAATGAGCCCCTAGCGGGCTTGTATAGGGGCGCCGGCAGCTAACCGCACCGGGCCCCGTCACCCCTGCTGAACCCAAATGAGTCAACAGGGAGAACACACTACATACACCACGAGAGTAACGAAGGTGGTCTCGTCGAGGCACCGGAACAACTCTCCGAGTGCCCGGGTCTCGACCACCGAGAAAACATGAGCAGTGCCAAAACATCTTGAAATCAACGTCTAGACATCACAGACGGCTTTCCGAACATCGGAAGCCCCACAATAGCCATCGGGTCTCCTCGTCACACCGGTACAGTCAACGGGGTGCGCAGGTGTGAACCCACCGAGAAAACTCTCCTGCCTCCTAACAAGCCCACATGGCTGCCGGAACGCATCGACCGCGTCTCGCCGGCGCTGTCGTAGGTGCTAGAGAAGTCTCGGTGCAGTACCGAGGCCCATCGTATCGTCACGCCCTCCTCCGCCATATACCCCAAATGTGGGTATATCGGTAAACTAGCAGTGCCGGTCGTGACAGGTGGAAGCCACACAAACCAACACTCCCCCTGGCTGACATAGCCGTCCACGCCAAAACGAATGAGCGAAGGCATGGAACAACAATGCATGGCAAGCCATAACATGCATGAGTCAACTCGCACAAACACACACACACACACACACATACACACGTCTNGTATCGTCACGCCCTCCTCCGCCATATACCCCAAATGTGGGTATATCGGTAAACTAGCAGTGCCGGTCGTGACAGGTGGAAGCCACACAAACCAACACTCCCCCTGGCTGACATAGCCGTCCACGCCAAAACGAATGAGCGAAGGCATGGAACAACAATGCATGGCAAGCCATAACATGCATGAGTCAACTCGCACAAACACACACACACACACACACATACACACGTCTGCTATCCATCTAGGGTCTCCCTGGACACTGGCACAGCCCACCAAGTGTCTGGGTCTCGACCATGAGAGGAGTGATCCACATGCACACAAACCAGTGTAATGCACATCATACACATGTCAGAGGACAAGATGGTCTCCTCGTGACACTGGCGGTACCAATGTCCGGGTCTCGACCACTACGAGCAATCCAACTCAATAGCATTATCATCAAAACACATGATCAAGGGAGGATCTCCTCGTAACACGGGTGCAATGCACCACGTGTTCGGGTCTCGACCAATAGCTCGCATGCATATGCCACACACAGTATAGCGACACACTAAGACACACGATCACATGGTCTCCTCGTGACACTGGTGCAATACACCAAGTGTCCGGGTCTCAACCAACAGCTCGCATGCACACACAGTATAGCGACACACTAAGACACACAATCACATGGTCTCCTTATGACACTGGTGCAATGCACCAAGTGTCCGGGTCTCGACCAACAGTGTGCTACCATCTATATGCAGCTGTGCAGGCACGTAGCGTGAGGCACATGCGGGATGCTATAGATGCTCACAACAGAGCATGAACCTCACCGTGCATCTCCCATGGCGTCCCGTCAGGTCGAGGTCCACACAACACTCCCCCTGGGCAGATGAACCTGGCAGCGATATCCTCGATGGAGATGCTGATGTCATAGCTGAACAGATCCTGGGCGATGAGTCATGTGGTGTATCAATCATGTAGAGACAGCTCCCCCTGTCACCTAGGAGTCGACTCCTTCCCTCAAAGACGAAGTGGTGTCTCCGGCTTCAACTCCTCACGTGAATCTGCATCACCTGGGGTATACCAGTCCTCGCCTGACTATCAAGGGTCCCAAATTACAGTCTCTCCAGCCTCCGCACTGCTGCGATGCATTTGTGTGCGCCGGAGGAATGGGAATGGGCGAGCAGCACGCGTGCGTGGATGAAGTGGTGGAGCTGGCCTCCGATACGGGATAGCATACCCTGAGATAAAAGGGTGTACTGCCAGAAGAGGAGAGCACGAGCAACGAACCGGATCACCACTCGTGGATGAAGATGACGATGGGGGAGATGAGTTGGGTGGATGAAGGTACGTGACGGCAGTGGTAGAAGAACGAGGAGCGATGATGGGATCGACAGGAGCGAGGATGGCGAAAGCCGAAAGCACGCTCACCTCTCCTATAATAGTGTCCCCAACGGACGTTATACTCGGAGCTCGTACAAGATCATCCCCGGGTAAAGGTGTGCCAGATGCTGCTGGCGGAAGGCTCCTGCCGGTAGTACTCATGCTGCTCTCCTGTGAGAATCGCTCACACGCTGCCATCATCTCCCGTTGTAGCATGACTACACACTCCTCCAAGTCAGCATAATCTGCCTCGGACATGTCGAGGTGGCCCATGTCGACCTGGTGTAGAATAAACTTTGCCTCACTGGATGCTGCACATGCAGACTGCACAACTCGTGAGTACAGCGCCATCTGCATCTCTGTTACAAAAGATGATGGAACTGGTGTCGCTGCATCCACTTGGGGGTCAACCAAGGTCGTAATGTGCTGAGACGCTGGAACATCGGATGCAGCTGCAGGTGTCGCATCCACATCACAGCTTGTGTTTGTCATGCGAGGAGTGAGCGGTCGCATACCGAGAGAGAAGGAGGAGGAGTCGTCAGAGTCCGTAGAGCATGTGGAAGCGTCTTCCGTGCAGGTACTGCCACTCTCGGCGTCGATGTGATCAGTAGCGTCACCAAGAGGTGAAATCGAGGGGGCAGAACTCAGCTCCTACTTATGAGGTGACTCTATCTGCATGTATGGATATGCTCCGGTGTCCTCGACTGTCGTCATAATGGACACAGGTATACAGGGCTCCGGCTCAGCAATGTATGTCAAGGCGACCAACAAGCGCAGCTGGCGCTCATGCATTGTCTCGCCGGGAACGTTGGTCGCTACCACCTGCTCGATGATATAGTAAGGACCATCATCTGACTCCGTCATGTATGTCGCTGCTCCGTCGTGGGTACGGGAACCCGAAGACTATGGGAACATGGACGACTCCTCACGCTGAAGCTGGTCCTCAGGTAGTGGAGATGAGGCGGTGGAGCATGCTGTGTCTGATGCAGCATATGTCCTGACGACATCTCTGAGAACTGTTGCTCTCAAGAACGCCTCAACCTCCAAAAGACCAGCCGGCCGACTCTGCTCATGCACTGCGCCTGCTGTCATATTAGTGTGAATATCGTGCGCCAATGCCCCCGGAGATCCGTGTGGGGTATCCCGATCCGCGCGGGACTCAAGTGCCACTGCCAGGCCACTCCTGATCGGAGTCGCAAGTGGCACGGCCAAGGCACATGAGACCTGCACTCCTCGTGATGCAACCTACTGCTGCAGAATGTCCGGCTGCTGCCCTAGCGTAGATGTCGACCTCGATGACATGCAAGTCCCAAGTACTCCAACATCTGCCGGAGTCGTGTGAATCGTCTGCACACTCTCCCCCGAAAGTCCTGGGCCTCCACCGGACGGAGCCGCGAGTGGCACAGTCCAGGGACGCTATGCCTGCACTCCTCCTGAGGTAATCTCCTGCTCTATAAGATCTGGATCTAGCGCGCACGTGGAAGTCGAGCTCGATGACACGCAAGTCTGCACCATGACCTCCATGTCGGGATCAGACTCCACGCGATGTGCTGTCACCGTATCATCTGAGTCTACCTGTACTGACGCTCGGGCAGCACGGCTCGACGCGAGTGCGGATACTATCACTACTGTCACATCACGTAATGCGCGGTGACCACACTCCCCCTTGACAGGTACAGGAACGGAGGCCGAGGAGGTGGAGGGTGTATCAACACCGGCGCGAGCACGCCATGCGGAGCGCTGACGACAACGTCGCATAGTCACTCGACTGGAACGACTGCTCGAGGACAATTCATCGCGGGATGGCAGCGAGGTCACAGCAGAGTGGAGGAGCGAAAGGATGGTGGCAGCCTGGGAATGGCTGGAAGGTGAAGCTGAAGGGACACCATCGGATGCAGAAGGAGGAGATGTGGTCGAAGAGGCCGTCAACGAACGAATAGCAGAAGCACGCTCAGTGACAACAAGGTCACAAAGCCGCTGCACCGTCTGCCGAAGGCCGTGGATATCGGCGAATATGCTTGCCAAAGGTCCTGCTAGGGGATCTACCAATGCCGGCAGATCCGTATGCTGTGGAGGACGCAAGCTCGGTCGAGGCTGTAGCTAAGGTGGATGCAAGCCGGGAGGGCGCGTCCAACAGCGACGCCAACCATGACGTCTATCACCATAGTAGTAGCATGCGAACGCGGAGGGCGCCAGCTCAGATGTCCACGCACTCATCTTGTGCGCAGGACGATGGATAGGCACCGAGGGCACCTACTCCCGGTGGTAAACACCAAGCAACGGGAGAGAATGAGGCCAGTAGGTGGTGTCACTCCTGGAGGTCACATCGTCCGGGTTAGCAAACGTGACCAGACGGGAAGAGCTGCACTACCACAGCACGCCCGGAGACTACAGTCCGACCAACTGCGGCCACTAATGTTGCTGCCACTAATGGAGCGAAGACTGCTCCAAGACGAGAAGGGGTGTCGGCTGCAGGTGTGGCTGCTGCTCCAAGCGGTAGACGACCCAGCCCTCGGAGCTGGTAAGACTCAAATCCGTCGTCGATCCTACGGGGTGAAGTGCGCGCACCAATCCACGGGCCCCAGGAAGACGCCGGTCCACGATGCGTCTCGAAGTAGAGATCGTTGCCGACGACAGTCCGCTGCCAGCTCTGAAGGCGAAAGTGCAAGCTCTCACGCAGCCACTGCTCTAAGTAGTCGTCGACACTCCACCGCCTGATGCTGCTACTACAGTCATGAAGTTGCGGCTCTTGCGGCGGTGGTAGTTGGAATGTGACCCTTTTTGTCGTTATTCTCTAGTCCTCAGGCCCCCCTCTCTGTTTTTCTTTTTCTTTGCCCTCACCCTCCACTCCCTTTTTTTGTTTTGGTTCTCCCCTCTGCTCGCCTGAAGCCCTTGCCTTTCTCTTTTTTTTTCCTTCTTTTTTTTTCTTTTTTCTTTCAGGCGTACCCATTTTCGTGTTTTTTGTTACTCGCTCCCCCCCCCTTTTCTCGATTGCCCGGAAGGTGGACAAACGGCGAAAATCAGGGGGGGTGTCCGGCCTGTCCGGCCCTCCCTCACGTGCACGCTCGCTCGCTCGCTCGCTGAGCGAGCGAATGAGCGAGTGGGTGTGGGGGGGAGGAGGGAGCGAGAGGGGGGGGGGGTCGTGTCCGCCCCTCTAGCCCGGCCCCTCCGTCGGTTAGCCGACAGGGCCGACGGGGCCGACGGGGCCGGGGGGACCCATAAGGCCGACGGGCCCCCTCCGAAGGGCCCCTCGGAGGGGCTCGGCAAGGCCCTCTGAGGGCCCCCCTAAGAAGAGGAGGAAGGGAGGGGGGGTGTGAATGGGGCCCCATCAGAGGGCCCCCCCGATGAGAGGAGGGTTGCGATGCCCTCCTCGTAGCGGTAGCAGCAGCTGCAGCGGCAGGTGCAGCTGCTGCGGTTGCTGCTACTGCTGCTGCTTCTGCTGCTGCTGCTGCTTCTGCTGCTGCTGCTGCTTTGCGCAGCAGTAGCTGTTGCTACTGCTTGCTCCTGCCGCCGCGGCTGCTGCTGCTGCACACTGCTTCTACTGCCGCCGCTGCTGTAGTAGCTGCTACTGCTACTGCTCAATGCAGCAGCTGCTCCTGCTGCTCTGCGCAGCAGCTGCCGCTTGCTGCTACCGCCGCGGCTGCTGTTGCTACACGCTACTGCATCTGCCATCGCTGCTGCACGCTGCTACTACTGCCGCCGCTGCTGTAGTAGCTGCTGCTGCTGCTGACGCTGCTGCTACAGCGGTTGATGCGCTGCTGCACACTGCTGTTGCTGCTACTACTGCACTCTGCTGTTGCTGCTACCAACGCTGCTGCCGCCGCTGCTGTAGTGGCTGCTGCTATTGCTGCTTTTGCTGTTGCCGTCACAGTCACTATTCCTGTTGTGTGCGGCTCACCGCCCCTATGGCGTTCACGTGAAGTCGCTTCGCGCTCCCTCACGCTGCTGCCGGCGTGGCGCGACGTGGCGTGTTCTCTTTGCGTTCCGCCCACTACTGCTGCTTCTGCTGCTCACACGCCCCCCTGTGCTCTGATACCAAATTGGAAATAATTTTAGGGCATGCAGGCCCATGCAAAAACGAACATGAGCTCTGTGTGTGAGTGCGATGCAAGACGGCAAGAATTTGGCTAAGTCTGGAACGCTGAATATAAAGAACAAGGAGAGAGAACACATGAGCCCCTAGCGGGCTTACATAGGGGCGCTGGCAGCTAACCGCACCGGGCCCCGTCACCCCTGCTGAACCCAAATGAGTCAACAAGGAGAACACACTACATACACCACGAGAGTAACAAAGGTGGTGTAGCGGTGGGGCCGGTTTGGCCCTCCCTCCTCGCTGATGCGAGGGGTGGTTGCGCACCACCCCTCGCGTCAGCGAGGGCTGGCCGGCGGCCAGCAATTCGCTGGTCGTCAGGCAGCTCGCTGCCGGCCGGCTGGACGGCCGGCGGCCGGCCAAGCGACCGGCCGGCCACCGGCCGGCCAGCCGCCAGCCGCCGATTGCGGCCTCACCCGGATCGACGGCTGAGAGGCCACGAGGGCCTCGAGGGCGAGGCCTCGTGGCCTCGTGCCCTCGCCCCCCCCTCCCCCTCCTTGCAAATGAGCAAGAGAGGACGAGGGATAGGGGGAGCAAGAGTGAGGTCAAAACTACTGGCGCGAAATCGCCAGCATGCCTCGCACACGACAATTTCACGCCAGAACGACAAAAAGAAACTCGAAGTTTGTTTATGACGAACTTCGACGTAAAACAAACGGAATAACTTGTGCGAACAATCGAGTTGGAGGTAAAAACCCCCAGTTTGGGTCCCAAAACCAGGGGTTTGGTTCAAAACAAAAATGGGCCTCCGGAGACTCGAAATATTCGAGTCTCCCTGCTCTGGGTCGTTGATGACGATTGCCTCTCAGTCTTGCGAAGGGGGTAAACCCCTGACGCGGACTGAGAACGCCATTTTGCGAACTCCGACGACGACTTCAGAGCAGGAGCTGGAGACTCGGCCCGTTACAGTGGTTCTCAGAGCAAGACGACCCTCGCGACCAAGGGTTTGACGGAAACGGCGGCTACGACATAGATAAGATGCCGCCGGCAGCTGCAAGCAGCAGCAGAAACGCAAGAAGGGACTACGGCATCAATACTTCACTGATTGAAGCGCCGTAAAGTGCGTTGCAGAGCTGGAAAAAACTCCTACTTGTTGCAGCCACTTCCTTCCAGCCTCTTCACACTTCCAGGGGGCTTGGAGAATTTTTGTGGGGCGGGTTGGGGAGTTCCCACCTCTAAAACCACAAAATCCTCCTCATTTTCAAGGCTCCTTCGAACCTCCTTCATCCAAAAATTGGGACAGCGTCTCTCCCCAAGATTAGGGACTCTCACAACCTGAGAGCACCCTAAAAAGAAGGAGGGTGACAACTTGGGGACTTTTGGCGGCTCCCCCAACGTCGCCGGCTCAAGGTGGACGCCGCCAAGGGGCGCAAGACGCGCAAAGAAGACTCAAGAGGAGGCCAAGGAAGACAAGAAGACAACAAGACAAGAAGAAAAGTAGTGTTTTGTTCTAGATCTTGTACTTGCTTATCTTCTTGCTCTTTGTCTTAGTTCTGTGAGCGGTACTCACAATTCTTGTTCCTTGTATTTTGATTTTCTGTTTTCCTAGATCCTAGTTGCTACCAAGTGCCGTGAGTCACGGCCTAGGAGGACTAGCTTCAAAATCCACGACCTTGTGCCGACGTGGCGGCCTAGGAAAATAGAAGTATAAATTGAAATTGCCTCACCGATCGTGAGAGCAACGCCTTAGGAGGCGATTCCTCCTCGTTGTGGGGGTGATCCTCACAACAACCTTCAAGTGCTAGTTGCACGAGCGACGGGATGGCAAGTGCCGGGTCGTCTAAGACCAACAAGGGCAAGATGGTGACGGCGTCACCACGAGCTCTCGGCGGACTCCAAGTTTTGGGAGCCGCCGCCGCGAGCACGGTTGCCAACCCAAAGGCAACCGTACCGCCAAGGGCAACCCTACCGCCTAAGGCAACCGACGCCAACCTCGGCGACACCGAGAAGCGTGCGGAGGCCGCAAAGGTCCTCGACGAGCACGTCGACGCGCACATGGGCGACCCCCATGCGACGGACGACGCGATGGAGGAGGATCTTTCGGAGGAGGACCCCGACGAAGAGCACGACGTCAACGATGGCGAAGGCGACGAGGATCGCGACCATCGCCATCGTCGTATAATGAACTCGAGCCGATTGCTAGAGAAGGGCAAGATGCTCGCCGCATCGCCTGAAGCTGCCGACGGCAGCGAGACTACCAAAAGCAGCAAGGGCGTTGAAAGCAGCCACACGGGAAGTTCCCGCAAGAACGAGCCGGACGACATTGCCGCGAAGACAACTCGCGATGACCGTCGTAGGCTCGCAGCGTTGTCTGCCGAGGCCGCTGGCCGACTCAAGATCACTACCGGTGGTGGAGATACGGCACCACTCGGAGGAATGGGGGCAGACCCTTCTTCCTACGATGCGGCCGCCATGGGGCAAGGCAGCGCCCACTCGAGCGTCGTCGCTGAAGACAGTCTCCTCCGAAAGGTGGGGCTCCTTGGAGGCGTGTACGCGAACCGTACCCTCTTGCGCTGGGTAAGGGTGCACGGACAACGCGAGGCCCTGGAGGCTATCGCTGATGCTCTGATGACATCAGAGCTCAAGTTCGCGTTCGCCAACCTGCTGGCCCACGTCGTGCAGAGCATCACGGACCTTGACCGTGATCGCCAGCTACAGCGCCTCGCCGCCCATGAGGCAAGCTGCAGATGCAACGACCTCGACAAGGCGTTGCAGAGCATGACCCAGGTGCGGATGTAGCAGCAAGTGCAGCGTGCCGCAGCTACGGAGGCCACTGCCGACGGCAGCGACGACTTGCCTACCTCGATGACTTCGGGGTCGGTCATGAACATGTCCTTCCTCCACAGTGTGGAGATCTTCCGGAAGGGCGTGAAGCTGACCGACTGGCTGAATCGCATGGAGCACGTCCTACGTGTCCACAAGGCGCCACTCAGTCAGTGGGGCGACCTTGCCACGACGCGGCTTGAAGACAAACTCTTCAAGTACGTGGTCAAGGAGTGGACTGCACAGCAGCCGCACCTCGAGTGGCAGCCCATGCCGTGGGAGGCCTTCTGCGTGATTATGTGCAAGAAGTGCACCCAATGTGAGGAGGCGTAGCACGCCTTCCACAAGATCAAGGACTTCAGGCAGCTGGGCAGCTCGCTCGAATCCTACTTGAGCGAGTTCACCGCAGTCGTGGAGGAAGCAGAAAGCTTCACCGAGGGCGATGGCACTCAGACGTTCAAGTACCCGGAGTGCATGCTGCTGGAGTACTTACGTGATGGTCTCGCCAGCGAGAAGCTGAAGGACAAGACCACCACGACAGCCACTGGCCAAGCTTGGACAAGTTGGAGGGCATTGTGCGACTACATGAGCGAAGTGTATTCGGCGAACCCGAAGCACTACTCTGATGCACGGCCGAACGTGCGTACACAGCAGGGTCGCGACATGTGCGTGGACGCTGCAGGGGCTGGTGGGCCAGCCGGACAGCGAGGCGGGGCCAAGGGCAAGCAGCCGACAAACCCTCCAGCCAAGAAGGCTGGTGGACACAAGGGTCCCAACAACAAGCGCAGCCGCGAGAATGACGAGCTGCAGGCGGTGCGTGAGCGTCGCAACGCAGCCTTCCGCGAAGGGCTCTGCCACAACTGTATGGAGCCGGGCCACTTTAGGGCTCAGTGCCCTGAGGCTGCTGGTGGACAAGAGGCCGCAGCGCTAGCTACAGCAGCAGCACCTCGTGGGGATGGTGCAGGAGGAGGCCGCGGACAAGGCCGTGGACAGGGTCGCGATCGCGGCAATGGGCCCAGCCGTGGTAACGGATAGGGCCGTGGAGCGGGTTTTCCCCACCCCTGAGTGACGTCAGTGGAGACCACTCAGGGGTTAAAGTGGATCACGAGTTTGAGTTCATGTTTTCAGACGATGATGTTAAACAATTTGAGTTTTTGACGAGTTCAAATTTCTCTGTTGTTTTCTCCCCTCTCATTGAACCTCATTCTGCACTTGCTGATCGACATTGTCCACTAAATCTTGCATCACCAGACGAGATGCATGACCGAACCTGCTTAGTGGTGGCGACACCAACCACTGTGCAAGAGTTGTGTAACACAGTGATTGAAACAAACGCCCTCAAAGCGATGAGTTCAATCACATTCGCAGTACCTTTAGTCGACGATTTCGACCCAGTGATTTTTAAACACTAGAATGTGCTGGCCGAGTTCACACGTGCCCACAAGATGTGGACTCGAGTGGGTGAATCATGGGAGTTACGACGCCCGTCGTACAGATTCCGTGTTTATCACAAGCTCACCTTACCGTCGTCGAGTCTGTTCACTCGGAAGAGTGGAGGTAGCATGACGATGCAGTTCAAAGGACACCTAGCTGGTGCTCCCGTGAACGTACTTGCTGACACTGGAGGGGACGACTCTTTTGTCAGCCTTGGCTTTACCCGTCGGGTTGGCCTGAAGTACGAGCCATCAAATGGCACAGTTGTTGTCGGTGACAACCGTACGGTACCCGTGATCGGTATTTGTAAAGCGAAAATTTGTGTTCAAGGGTACACACAAAGTGTCACGTTGAAGGTACTCAACCGTCTTGACCCGTTTGACGTGGTGCTAGGCGATCCCTGGCTCCGTGACAACAAGGCTCTAATGTGTTTTGAATCAAAGTGTTTGATCCTCCGAAAAGGACAACGCCGCTTTACGTTGATTCCGAGTACGGAATTATCATCGACCCGACTCAAAGTCCATGCCAGCTTGTCTGCAATGCAGGTCAAGAGACGTATTCGACAAGGTTGTCGATACTTCTTGGCTCAGCTACAGAAAGTGGAGGACGACGTGACGGAAGACACGCCACAAGAGATCAGATCTCTATTGGCGGAGTTCTCGGATGCATTCCAAGACCCACCGGCTGGGCTTCCACCAGAAAGACACATGGGCTACACGATTCCGCTGCAACCGGAGGCGACTCCTCCGTTTAGACCCATGTATCGCCTTAGTCCAGCACAAAGGCGAGAGGCCGAACGCCAAATCAAATAATACCTTGCAAAAGGATGGATCGAGCCAAGTAGCTCGCCGTACGGTGCGCCAATCCTTTTTGTGAACAAAAAGGATGGTGGTTTACGCATGTGCGTAGATTACTGGGCGTTGAACAAGCTGACTGTGAAAAATCGATTCCCCTTACCGCGAATCGAGGACCTTTTTTACCAACTCCAAGGTGCAAAAGTGTTTTCGTCATTGGATTTGTCTCAAGGGTACCGTTAAATCCGCATTACAGAAGATGATGTGCCCAAAACCGTGTTTCAAACGCACATGGGACACTATCAGTTCCGAGTGTTATGCTTCGGGCTTACAAATGCCTTGGCAACCTTCCAAGGAGAAATGAACCGAATATTCACCAAGCAACTCGGACAGTTTGTTTTGGTTGACCTGGATGACATCCTGGTTTTCTCCAAATCAATGGAAGAGCACATAGAACATCTGCGCGAAATTCTCGCAATCCTTCGGGAACAGAAGTTCTATGCGAAAGTGAGCAAGTGCAAGTTTGCACATGATGAGCTCGAATACCTTGGACACATCGTCGGCAAGGACGGCATCCACGTAGACCCACGAAAAGTCCAAGCCGTTGTGGATTGGCCACGCCCCGAAAATGTTGGGTAGATTCGGTCTTTCCTCGGCCTTGCAAACTACTTTCGACGGTTTATGCAAGGGTATTCAACCTTGGTAGCACCGCTAACAAGGCTCACGCGAAAAGACGTGTGTTGGGAATGGACATCTGATTGCGAGAACGCTTTTCTCAAAGTCAAAGAGCTTCTCTCCACGGCACCCGTCCTAGCTCTTTCGGATCCATCGCAACCGTGGAAGGTTCGATGTGATGCGTCGGTAGTTGGACTTGGAGCCGTCTTCATGCAGAACGGTCACCCAGTTGCGTATGAGAGCCGGAAGCTCATACCCGCGGAAACGCGGTGCACGACTAGGGATCAAGAGCTCCTTGCGGTAGTACACGCTTTCAAGATGTGGCGTTGCTACCTTGAGGGTGCTGAAAGGGGGTGTGACGGTCGTGACCGACCATAATCCATTGGTGTTTTTCCAAACGCAACCGAACCTGTCAAGACGACAGGCGCGTTGGAGCGAATACCTGAGTCGATTCTCGTTCACATGGGAATATCGGCTAGGACGCATCAATGTGGCCGATCCACTAAGCCGACAGACTGTGGAAAAAAAAGCAACCACCGAGATCAGTGGGTGTTTTATGGCCATTGCAATAGCAACCGTACAACCACCGGATCCCCCTGCACCTCTGCGTCAACCACCACGAGAGATTATCCATTACAACGGTTTTATAAACAGGATCCGGATGGGATACTGTGTGAATTCTTGGTTTCAAGACTCTCGAAATCTGGACAAGTATGACTTGGTGGAGGCCGCAGGAATCTTCTGGCACGAAGAGCAAGTTCTTATGCCAAACGCGGGAGACCTTCGAGCAAAGGTTATCTCTCAGTTCCACGACCCGCCGGTCGCAGGTCACGTGGGACCCCGAAAGACCGGACAGGCACTCTGGAATCACTATTGGTGGCCAGGGTGGAGTGTCGATGTCCGTAAGTATTGTATGACATGCGACCCATGTCTTCGGAATAAGGCTAGTAACAACAAGCCTGCTGGACTCCTCCAGCAGCTTCCCATTCATGGGACTCCATGGGAGTGCGTCAGCATGGACTTCATTACTGGTCTTCCGAACACGACACATGGCCACGATGCAATACTAGTGGTTGTGGATCTTTTGACGAAGATGATACATTTCATTTGGACAACCACTGACGTCAACGCAGAGGAGACCGCTCGTCTCTTCTTTGAGGGTGTCGTAAAGTACCACGGCTTGCCGTTGCGCATTATCTCCGATCGACATCGAAAATTTGCTAGTAAGTTATGGCAAAAGATGCACGAGTACTTCGGTAGTGAGTCGCAAATGTCGACAGCATTTCACCCTCAAACTGACGGACAAACAGAGCGTATGAATCGCACTCTGGAGCAGATGCTCCGCATGTACGTGGACCCTGCCATGCATGATTGGGACGAATTCCTAGCACCGGCAGAGTTTGCGGTGAACAACTCGGTGAACGAGTCCACACAGTTCACACCGTTCGTGTTGAACAATGGTCGGCATCCAGTGGTACCCTCTTCATTGGTGAAGAGTGGGAGTAGTGGAGGGCAAGTTCCTTCCGCTCAAGCCTTTGCCGAGCGCATCGACTCCTTGTTACAGGAGGCGAAGGGTCACCTTCAAGCAGCTCGGCAGCGACAAAAGGCATATGCCGACAAAAGTCGCCGGGAGATGTCGTTTGACATCGGTGACAAAGTGCTGCTCAGTACTAAAAACCTTCGGTTGAAGTCGCCAGGGGTAAGAAAACTTCTATCGAAGTGGATTGGGCCGTTTCCCATTGTGGCACGCATCGGGCCAGTGGCATACCGATTGCTACTTCCGCAGAGTATGAAGATACATGACGTGTTTCATGTGAGCCTACTGGCTCCGTACACGGCAGAAGGAACCGTTCAGCCACCGCCTGTAGTCCTGGCTGCCGACGGCCAATACGAGGTCCTTCGCCTACTCCAGCACCGAGAGCGTACTCTTCGGTCGCGCGTTGTCAGGGAGTACCTCGTTCATTGGGCCGGTTGTGGACCTGAACATTACTCATGGGAGCCCGAATCTCAGTTGCCCACAGGGGTGGTCAACGAGTGCTGGAGCGAGCTTGCAGCTCGCACAGATCGACGCGTGGCAGGAGGTACCACCTGAACGCGGGAAAAGTGAACAACATTCCCACAGGGCAGCATTCATGGACAGCGACCATAGGAGGTTGGGGACGCCCAACATGGTTGTCGCGCGGACGCTCCAGCCGCCAACCGCCGATCGCGGCCTCAGCCGGATCGGCGGCTGAGAGGCCACGAGGGGCTCGAGGGCAAGGCCTCGTGGCCTCGTGCCCTCGCCCCCCCCCCCCCCCCCCCCCTCGCCCTCCTTGCAAATGAGCAAGAGAGGACGAGGGATAGAGGGAGCGAGAGTGAGGTCAAAAATGCTGGCGCGAAATCGCCAGCATGCGTCGCACGCGACGATTTCGCGCCAGAACGACAAAAAGAAACTCGAAGCTCGTTTATGACCAACTTCGACGTAAAACAAACGGAATAACTCATGCGAACACACGAGTTTGAGGTAAAAACCCCCGGTTTGGGTCCCAAAACCAGGGGTTTGGTTAAAAACGGAAATGGGCCTCCGGAGACTCGAAAGATTCGAGTCTCCCTGCTCTGGGTCGTTGATGACGATTGCCCCTTAGTCTTGCGAAGGGGGTAAACTCCTGACGCGGACTGAGAACGCCATTCTGCGAACTCCAACGACGACTTCAGAGCAGGAGCTGGAGACTCGGCCCGTTACAGGTGGTCTCCTCGAGGCACCGGAACAACTCTCCGAGTGCCCGGGTCTCGACCACCGAGAAAACATGAGCAGTGCCAAAACATCTCGGAATCAACGTCCAGACATCACAGACGGTTTTCCGAACATCGGAAGCCCCACAATAGCCATCGGGTCTCCTCGTCGCGTCGGTACAGTCAACCGGGTGTGCGGGTCTGAACCCACCGAGAAAACTCTCCTGCCTCCTGACAAGCCCACATGGCTGCCGGAACGCATCGACCGCGTCTCGCCGGCGCTGTCGTAGGTGCTGGAGAAGTCTTGGTGCAGTCCGAGGCCCGTCGTGTCGTCACGCCCTCCTCTGCCATATACCCCGAATGTGGGTATATCGGTAAACTAGCAGTGTCGGTTGTGACAGGTGGAAGCCACACAAACCAACACTGCCAAACTTGTGTTTGCTCCCCCAGTCTTCTGCACCCTCCGCCTCATCTGGAGTCCGTACGACAATGGACGTGAACTGAGAGGTCACAGTAAGTTATGTACACAATATCAGTTTTGTCTAGCATGGGCCTGCATGCCCTCAAACAACTCCTTCAAGTGGATCACCAGACAGTTTTCGACAAGCACCGCAGTGACTTCCAGGCCAAAGCTGATAGCAGCCAGGCTACTAGTGACCGCCACAGAGCGAGGGGGTGAGTGCCTTCATATCCATGTGTTACATCTACCTACACAATGGGAGGAAGGGGAGAGGGAGGGACGGACGGACAGATGGGGAGGGATGGATGGAGTGACTGGAGGGAGGGAGTGCGGGAGGGAGGGAAGGGTAAAGGGAGAGACACAGGGGGTGGGGGTAGGGGAGAGGGGGGGGGGG
>SZWC01006804.1:71800-92577 GCA_023375785.1 Penium margaritaceum | reverse complement strand
GAGGGAGAGAGAGAGAGAGAGAGAGAGAGAGAGAGAGAGAGTAGAACTGAATGGACAGCTGCCAAGGGCCCTGTGACTGCTGGCGCAGGGTGCGGATGGTGGCAGACTTTCAGCGATCTTCCAGTCAGGTCTTTGTTGGAGTCATCCCTGTCAAAAGGACGCTGCCTATTCAGGTCCATGCATGCACGCATACTTCACTCTGCATCCACCAGAGTCAAGGTTGCGACTTTGCTCCATTTGCCGGCACACTCCCATGCATGCACGGTTGCACCGATGCACGCATGCACCCAATGACCCATGCACCCACACACCCACCCAATCGCATGCACGCACCCAGTTGCAGCTGACATGACCGCACGCTCACACGTACACACACGCACTCGCACACGCACCAGGCCATGTGCGCTGCCTGAGGCTCGGGAACGGTGGTGACAGCGGTGAGGTAGTCGTAAAGGTCACCACCATCGCACAGCTCCATCACCACGTGCACGTGACAGCTGTCCTCGTACACCGCGCGCAGCTCCACCACGTGCGCGTGCCCGCGCAGCCGCCGCATCGCGCCCACCTCCGTGCGCAGGTCGTCACGGGACCCAGACGACCGCTGCACGACCTCGCGTCAGAGCAAAGCCAGGGCGAATGACCAGTCAGCGACCGCAGACGCAGGAATGGCGGCGTCAGCAGCGGCGGAGAGTGCAGCGGCAGCAGCGCAAGCGGCGACGGCGGCGGGAGCAGCAGCAGGATTAGGAACGGGAGACAATTGCAAAGAGGCCAATGGGGCGTAGAGAAGTGATCAACTTCCAAAGTGGAGCCAAAATTCAGCAGCGTCAGCAGCATCACACAATGATATTCCGTGTGATGCCGGCAAAGCCCGACCAGCGACAGAATGTCAAATCTGGCGATGTGAGCCCAGGCTCGTCGAGAGCCCTTCGGTGGCCATCTCCCCGACCCAATCCGATCTCCAGCTCCTAGCACGAGCAGCACCATCACAGCAGCAGCCAACGACACCAGTGACCGTACGCGTGCACCATCACGCACGCGTTGACGTGTGCTTGCGCAAGGCTACCGCCGTCCCCGAATGCCGCGCATGCGTGGCTGGGTACGTGAGAGCATGAGTGCGAGAGTGTCCCACGAAGTTGAGGAGTAACGGGCGGCAATCAATTCTACCTCGAGCTTGGCCTTGGGAATGCTCTTGCACGCCGCCACCACCCTGCCGGTGGCCCGGTCCAAGCACTCGCGAACCACGCCGCCGCCGCCCTTGCCGAGCTCGCGCCCCAGCAGGAAAGGCAGCTCTTTGGATCCAGTGCCAACGCCAGCCCCTCCGACATTCGCTGCGCCTGCTCCTTGGTTGCCTTCTAACCGTTGTTGTTGCTGCTGCTGCTGCTGATGCTGCTCTTGTTGCATGATCACGTCCCCGGCCATTTCGGCGTTCGTCCACCGTCTACAAGCGGCCCTGTTTCCGGTGCCGCTAACGGCTGTCCCAACGTCGCAACCCCCCGCCGCCCTGCCAGCGGAGTCGAGGAGGAAAAGACTGCAGAGGAATGAGTGAGGAGGTGTTGCTTCGAAGGCAGAACGGATGCAGTGATGCGGATCTGCCGTCTGAACCGGCTTGCATTGCCACACGGACCCGGTCAGTTTCGGAAACCTGATCCAGCAGGTTGGGGTGTGATGCTGCCAAAAGCGAAAAGCTCTTAGTATGGTGCGAAGGCTGTGAGTGACTTCGGTTCGGGTGGGGTGGACTGTGAGGTCATATCTACGGACGGGGCAGAGGGCCAAGAGAAACGCAGGCAGGCAGGTAACACGCAAGTAACAGTAAGTGCTTTTGATTTTGATTCTACGGTTTCCCCGGTTTCCCTTTCGAAATCTGATTTTTGGGGTTACGTAGTAACCCTATGCAGTCGGTTCGGTATCCAAGAATCAGCGCTGACGTCAGAAAATCCGCTGCACAAGGACTTCCGCGACGGCACTTCTGTCTGCGGTCGGTGTTTCTGTCCACCAACAGCCCATCGAGTATTTTCTAGGTGTTTTTTTCAGCACTTTTGTCGCGTCCGGAAGACGGGCCCTCTCTGAGCGCGATTTTCCTTGCGGAAGCGACTCCCAGTCCGAGAAATTCGTGCGAATCGGACAGACTTCGCGCAGCAACCAGGGTTTTTTCCGAAACAGATACCGGACATCGCAAGCAAGCACTTGACTTCACCGACGACGACTTCTCGGACAGGAGGGGAAGGTCGAGCAAAACTCGTTTTCAAGGCAGATAACATCTTTGAACCCGGCTTCAGGCTATTACTTCGTAACCCCGATGCAAGCCTGCGTGCAGCCAATGCCACTAGTTGTATGATTCTTCGAACTGGAGGGCTTTGGTTCGAATCAGCGGCAGAACAAGGACTCCTCCAAATTCGTGGGTCTCGCTGTCTGAGTTTCATGGACACACTTCCTGCGTCGACTTCGGCGGCCGACTCGCACACCCAGCGGCTCGTACGCAGCACAAGAATTTTTGTCGTGCCGTCTACAACAAGAGAGCGTCGGTTAGACAGTCGATGGCCCCTCAGATTTCGAAATATTCTGTCCTAAATCACGTTTTCCGATAGAATCAACATCACAGGCATTTCGTCTGATTCTGGTTAATGCCGCCGATAGGACGTTACCCAGATTCTGGGAACGATGCCACATAAGATCAAATCACCTCCAAAACATATGAAATCGGCGGCTCAGTTGTGATTCTAGTTTTTTGTTCGCAACTCCCTATGGCGGGGTCAGCAACCGTTGCGAGTTCTCGCAGAGGACTTCGTCTCGCCGCGTCCCGCCCACAACTCATAGAATCAAAATCAAAATCAGAGCGTCGGTTCAAGGCCATAGACTAGTCACAAATCGGTCACCAGTGGCGATTGGCTGCTACGGCGAGGCAATGACCAGCCAGGGCCACTGCCCGTGCCCTTCAAAGAGGTCGGTCAGACCTCAACCGGTGGCCCCTCGAAACAGAAAAGCCGGGAAGAATTCCATAAAATTCTCGGTATGGACGCACGACATGAACGCCTCCGTACGGTGACGCACGGCAATGCCTTCATCCATTCCCTCCAAGTCCGGCCCTGTCCCACCGGTCTGGTCGGAGTCAAGTGGGCTGGAGCACATCGGCGCCCACCCTCCCCATGGGCAGGGTGGCCTCCGCACGGCAACCAGGGGATAGGGACCGGAGGGAAGGCCACCGGACCCCACCGAAGGCCACCGGTCCATGGCGCATCAGAAGCGTGCGCTTGTCATCTGAAGCCATCGTAGAGCATGTCTGCACGGACGAAGGCATCTCGTATGTCCATACCGGAATTTTGATTAAATTCTCCCGCCTTTTGTGTTTCGAGGGGCCACCGGTTGAGGTCTGACCAAAGGGTGGTCTCACACCGTAGCAACTCAACCCCCCGTCGCCACGTCAGGGGGGCGACGCGAGCTCAACTCCAGCTCAAGTCGTCCCTGACCGCGAAGAGGCCCGCGAACCTTTGGCGAGGCGACCCGGAGCTGCTAGGGGTCGCTACGGCCTTGGAGCTGTAGCAACTCGGCAGCAACTCCCGAGTCGCTCCGCCCTGCTGCAGTCGTCGCTTACGTAGCGATGTGAAGAGACGGACTTTCGTGCATGCCGGACTCGCGAAAACTGAGGAAAAAGTGCTGTCGCGCACACAAACGCCGACCATCGCCAACTCTCGCTTGGTGCAGTTGCTAGGCCGTCCGGTGTGAGGGCACATAGCTAGCAATACCTTCACTGTCTGCCATGTGGAAGTTGTAGACGTGGCAAACACGTGCGGCTACGTGGCGGAGTTGCTACGAACCGGTGTGAGACCACCCAAACTCGAAGCTGCCCGCATGCCATGAAAACGCGACTGTTCGGTGCCCGTCCACGCAACAACGCCGACCCTATCCACCGCCGGCGGGCATCCCGGGTCAAAAACATCTGGTCGTGCTGCGTAGGGACTGTCCGGGCATCGCAGCAGTTGGGAATCTGGTCACAGACGGTAGAATAATGCCAGAATTGTGAAGGGCAGGTAGCCTCTCGGCAGGGTCTCATGTCGTCTCCTGATTTACTCAAACCACACAACGGTGCATGTGCATCTACGCGCGCTCGAAGCGGCCGGCTAAAGTGATGCTTCTTGGAACCAACAATGGTACAAGACGGAACGGGGCTACCAGAGCCAGAGGTCTCCCGCACAGCCTTGAACCGAAAGAGAAAGGAAACGTCACGAACCATTCAATTGTGGACGTGTTTGCTCCTCCAACCTGCGACCTACATGAGCTCGGTGGATCTAGAGAGAGCGTCTGGCGGCAGTGGATGCGCAAGTTTTCAAAAAAGAAGCTTGCCCAATCACATGCATCCCCGAGCGTGGCCAACCTGCTAGTCATGGCGAGAAGCTCTGAACTGGCCAAATTTCTAGCCGCGCATGCACGACCGGAGGTGAACAATGCTTTCATCGTCCTTTTTTCTGGCTCATGGTTGCAACCGACTTAAGCAAATGGCCAAATTCAGGACCAAGAGACGCCTGGCTGGAGGAGCTCGTCTCAAGGAAATTTGTGCCTTGTTCCGATGCTTTTGTTTTTGTATTGGGCGGCGTCGAACCTTTGCGAATACAAAATGTATATACCCACTACAATTTCTATTGTTGTGGGCGCTGTCCAGGAAAAATGTGTATACGCAGAAGAAATGTGGGCGGCAACGGCGGATCGGGATACCCACTACAAGTTCGCAAAACATTTGTGAGCCGGTAATGCACCACGGGGAATCGACCCCGGATCCCTCGGCAACCGGAACACGAGGGTGAAGACGACGTGAATTCCCGTCGCCGGCGCCTTCATGGAGGACCTCGCGAAGGTTCGCCATGCGACTCTCCGCGACGCCCTCTGGTAGTTGCTTGTCGGCCAATAACGAGGCCGAATAAATGTATCGATACATTCCTGGTTTCGCTACCGACCCTAGCAAGTTGTAGCCACAATCTGTCGTGGAGGAGGTCGGTGCGACCAGCTCCACGACAATATACAATCCCAAAACACGCATGATACATGTGTAGCGTGCCGAACCAGAAATCAGTCAGAACCATACCTGCCACGTCATTGGCGGTAGATACAAGTTACAAAAAAAAAAAGCTGCGGAACATCGCATTGTTGTCCACAATACAACTTCATATTTAAAGTAATGATGTTTTAAAGAATTTTTGATCTTCGTTTCTTTCTTCCACTAAACATGGACTGTTGACGTGTTGAGGCCATTGTTCATGTTAAACAATCACAAAACACACTCTTGTCAGCAGCTTCAATATTTCGTGGGATATTTAGGAGAGAAACCCTATCATTTCAAACAAAAACTTCTGGGCCCCGCTTTCTTGGACTCCATAGGTTTGCACATATGCATGGAGCATGTGCAAACCACTACAAGAGAAACGAGAGGGATGGCAGTAAATGGGGAAATAAAAAGACACAAAATCGTGTGACTTAAATAGTTAAGTGGTCATCACGATCCCAGAACAACCACACCTCATTGCTGTAGTGATCAAGGCTAACATGTGGTCGCGTGGGGAGAGCTTGGTCGTGTTGGTGTGTAAATCACGGTGACATCTGGACTTGTCTCCACCACTCGTCAGGATGCCGGGACGCTCGATGGCTACTCTGACAGCATCAACCTCAGTTAGCACACCGGCACTAAGAAACTACTAGGAAGTTTCCTAACCTTGCTACTGCTAACGTGGCGGCACTTTCCAGTCAGCTGGCGCACTAGCAAGCAAGCAAGTGCAAAAAACATCAAGGATGAGGCTAGGGAAACGCGCAAAGTCTCATAAGCTCCAAAAGCTTAGAAATGCAGAGAGAGATGACAACTGACAAGCACACAGCATAAATACCTGCCGCAGCACACGGCGGGTGACGCACGCGGCAGTGTCAATTTGTCCTAAAACCGGCTCAAAACCACTGTTTTGGCCATAACTGTGCACACGGGCATCCAAACGCAACACCCTTTGAACATAGAGATGTAGAATCTTGAGCCGGACGCTACGACTGGTCACACACACAAGTTTGGCATCGATTGGTGGACAAACAATACAAAACATGCAAATCGTGCTCGAGAGCCAGTCCACCGAGAATGTTGACATGGTGTGCCCCTTGGCATGAGTGCCGTTGAGTGTACTTCCTGGTTCGACCACTGAGGAGTGGTACAATACCTGATCTAACTTTAGATTTGGATTCCTTGGATTTTTCCATGCAGGATCGAGCTTTGAATCACTCGATTTGAGTGAGTATTCAGAAAGTTAGCCCAGCCCGAAATTCGGGTGTTGGGGGGGTGGAATCTGGCACCCGCCATGGGTGGCGGGATAATCCACCACCAGTGATCCGAGTTCGTCTCCAACGACCCCCAAATGCACCAGGGCCATAATGAACCAACCAGAAGACTCTCCTTGACCAGGGTGAACTTCTTCTTGACTTCTGGGCAAGGAAAGGCGCTTCGACGGGTCATCGTCAAAGCGCCTCCCGGTGCCTAGCATGCAAGGCAAGGTGGGCGGCTCCACCAAGGATTACTTCGACGGTCGTAGCAGGGGCTCTACTGCTCTGTTTTGGGCGTGCTTGGATGCATTGGAAAGCTTAGATCACAGGCTATAACGATTTGATGTAATCTCACTATGCTAAGTAACCAAATCATGTTTTGATTCACTTCTACTGAATGCGATGTGTTCTGTCCACTCACATCCGTGATCCTTGTACTCCACACTCTTCACCAAAGGTGTCCATTGGCTGCCCCAAATCTTGGTAGCGTGCATCAACAAGAGCTAGGTATCCTTGAGGGTGCCTCCACACCCCCTTAGAGCCAACAAAGGGTTATGGGCCCACGTGCCTCGAGGGACCCTAGCTCTACAACGTTCACGCTACCGTCGCGCGCCATGGCACCGACCGAGCAAGAGAGCATCGGCGTTTCCAAGTTTGACGGACTTGGCTTCCACCTTTGGAGGTGGGAGTTTGAGGTCTTCCTCGATGACAAGGGTCTGCTTGAGCTATTCTAGGGTGAAGAAACTGCCCTTCCGAACACTGCGACGCCGGAGGAAGTGGAAGCGTACAAGAAGCATAACAAGAAGGCGCTTGCTTTGTTGGTGTATGCGCTTGCTCCGACGCAGCGCTCCCTCATTCAAGGATGCACGGAGGCCGCGGAGGCCTGGAAGAAACTCTGCACCATCTACCAGTCCACCATCCTTGCTAACCAGCTCTTCGTCTTCAAGAGGCTCGTCACCCTCCGAGCAAACAAAGGCGACAACATCATGGAGATCCTGCAGCAGATTGAGTCCCTCGCTGCCGAGTGTGTAGCCACTGGATGGAAGGTCTACCCTCAGCTGCAAGCCATGATCCTCCTCCTGGCCTTGCCGGACAGTTGGAGTCCCATGATCACCATCGTAGGCGGCTGGTCCGCCGATGAGCTGAAGTACCCAAAGGTGGCTGAGTACGTCCGCAACGAATGGATGCGGCGTGGTGGGAGAGAGAGTGGGGCGACATCAACTTCTGCCTATGTCGTCCGCCCTTAAGGTGGAGGGGGAGGCAAGAAGGGGAAGGGTGCCAACCAGGGCACCAAGAGAGGTGACAACAAGGGGGAATGCTAGAATTGTGGCAAACATGGCCACTACGCACGTGATTGCCCCAACAAGAAGTCGGACCAGGCCAGGAAGGGCGGGAAGAAGGACACACAAGCCATGATGGCCAGGGAGTCTACCAACTTGACAGATTCGGAAGTCACTGTGATCGACTCCGGATCAGGCCGCTACACACAATGCAACCGGGTGGCGTTCGTCACCTACGGCGCCACCGAGCGGCGCATGACAGTGGCCAACGGCAAAACGGAGTTGGCCGTAGGCGAACGCAATGTACGCATCGAGTCGGTGGTGAACGGGAAAGTCATTCCGTGTACCATCTACGATGTGATCCACATGCCCAACTTTGGGGAAAACCTGCTGTCAGTGAGCCGCCTTACCGACAAGGGACTCGAGGTACTCTTCAACAAGAGGGAGGCTATCATCCGAAAGGAGGGGGACGTCGAGGTAATTGCACGTGGCAAGAGGGAGGAGGACCTGTACCTTCTCCGTACCAAGGTCCTTGCCGATGTGGTGAGGACCGACGCTGCCAACCTTGTGACTAAGGGTGAAGGGGACCTGGACCTATGGCATCGTCGCCTATGCCACATCGCTCCCTCAACTGTGAGGGACATGGAAAAGAAGGAAGTGGTGCGGATCCTTGAGGTCAAGGACCTCAATGCAGCCAAGAATGCCGTGTGTGAGCCATGCGTGGTGGGCAAGGCAACACGGCAGCCATTTGATGGCAAAGGAACGCGTGCATCAGCGAAGTTGGAGGTGGTGCACACGGATGTGTGCCGACCGTTTGAGCCCTCCGTTGGTGGGGCACGGTACTTCGTCACCTTCATCAACGACCACAGCCGCAAGCTCTACCTCTACATCATCAAGAGGAAGTGCGATGTCTTGCCGTGCATGTAGGAATTCGTGGCGGCTGTGGAACGGCAAACAGAGTTGAAGGTGAAGGTGTTCCGGAGTGACAACGGTGGCGAGTATGAAGGCTGCTTGGCATGGATGAAGAGTAAGGGGTTCGTGTGGCAGAAAACTACGCCACACTCTCCGCAGCAGAACCGCGTTGCCGAAAGGGCAAACCGCACCATCCTCAACATGGTCCGGTCCATGTTGAGGGATGCCGGCCTCGCGCAGCGGTACTGGGGCGAGGCAACACGGACAGCGGCGTACATCATGAACCTGACACCGACGAAGCCGCTAAAAGACGCACAGTCCAAGGTGTGGAAGACGCCACAAGAAGTGTGGAGCGGGAGGAAGCCAAGTGTGGCACACCTCTGCACGTTTGGTTGTGTTGCACATGCTGTTGTGCAGGCAAGGGAGGGGCGGGGAAAGCTGGACCCGCGGACTCGCCGGTGCATCTTCGTCGGGTACGAGAGCGGGAGCAAGGCGTACCGGCTCTTTGACCCACGGAGGCAGCAGATCGTGAAGAGTCACGACGTTACATTTGATGAGAAGAACCGTTGGACGGACAAGGACGCGGGTCTCTCCAAGAGGGGGGAGTGGCTGCCACTCCTCGAGGGGGAGACGCCGGAGGACGCAAAAGAGGGTGACGTCCCATCGGCTCCAACCGGCAAGAACCATCCAGGCGATGTTGGAGTGGCTGATTTGCATTCAGCCGAGTCGGACAATGAGTCCAAAGCGCCGGCAGTAGTGGAGCAAAACGAGGAGGCGGGGAGTGAGCCCGCATCTCCAGGTCCCTAAGAGAGGGGGAGTAGGCCAGCGGTGTGAGTGGCACCGCGAGAGGGCAACAGCAGCAGCAGCAGCAACAACAGCCTCAACAGCAGCAGCCCCGGAGAAGCAGACGCGCAAGGAGGATGGCAAAGAGGTAGGATGCCGCAGAGGGCATCTGGACCGGGCTCGCTCGAGCGTTCTTTGCGCAAGAGGAGCCCGAGACCGTCAAGGAGGCATTGCAGCGGAAGGATGGGGCTGAGTGGGAGGGAGCTATAAAATCTGAGCTCACCTCCCATGAAGTGAACGGCACTTGGCACCTGATTGACAGGCCGGAGGGCCAAGTGAGCCGCTACGTTGCTGACCCCGGGCCGCTGCATTGGCAAGCGGTGAAGCGGATCCTCCGCTATCTCAAGGCGACAAAACAGTCGCGGCTCGTGTTTGGAGGGGGCGCGCGTGACGACTCCCTCGAGTTGGTCGGCTACTCGGATGCCGACTGGGCTCGTGATGTGGATGACAGAAAATCAACGTCCGGGTACGTGTTTGTGCTTGGTGGTGCAGCGGTCTCATGGGCAAGGAGGAAGAAGGACTGCGTGGCATTGTCTAGCACCGAAGCGGAGTACATCGAGCTCGCGGAAGCCGCAAAGGAGGCGGTGTGGCTGAGGCGGCTGCTAAAGGAGATCGACGTACCCCAAAGGAAGCCGACGGTACTCAACGTTGACAACATGAGTGCCATCAGCCTCACCCAGAACCCAGTGTTGCACAGGATGACCAAGCACATCGAGATCCGGCATCACTATGCGCGAGACTTGGTGGCGAAGGGAGATGCGGCTATCGTGCATTGTGGCACTAAGCGCATGCTCGCCGACGCCATGACCAAGGCACAGCCCAAGGACAGGCACAATGTGAGCTGCATGGAGCTTGGTCTGCGCTGTGAAGTTTAAATGCTACAGGTTCCAAGGACAGGGCATCAAGGATGCGGTGCAAGGGGGAGATTGTTGACATGGTGTGCCCCTTGCCATGAGTGCCGTTGAGTGTACTTCCTGATTCGACCACTGAGGAGTGGTAAAATACCCGATCTGACTTTAGATTAAAATTTCCTTGAATTTTTTCATGCAGGATCGAGCTTTGAATCACTCAATTTGAGTGAGTATTCGGAAAGTTAGCCTAGCCCAAAATTCGGGTGTTGGGGGGGTGGAATCTGGTACCTGCCATGGGTGGCGGGATAATACACCACCAGTGATCCGAGTTCGTCTCCAACGACCCCCAAATGCACCAGGGCCATAAAGGAACCAACCAGAAGACTCTCCTTGACTAGGGTGAACTTCTCCTTGACTTCTGGGCAAGGAAAGGCGCTTCGACGGGTCATCGACGAAGCGCCTCCCGTTGCCTAGCGTGCAAGGCAAGGTGGGCGGCTCCACCAAGGGTCACTTCGACGGCCGTAGCAGGGGCTCTAGTGCTCTGTTTTGGGCATGCTTGGATGCATTGGAAAGCTTAGATCACAGACTATAAGGATTAGATGTAATCTCACTATGCTAAGTAACAAAATCGTGTTTCGATTCAGTTCTACTGAATGCGATGTGTTCTGTCCACTCACTCCACACTCTTCACCAAATGTGTCCATTGGCTGCCCCAAACCTTGGTAGCAAGCATCAGCAAGAGCTAGGTATCCTTGAGGGTGCCTCCACACCCCCTGGAGCCAACAGAGAAAACTCTAGCGTCTGTAGAAAAACTAGAGAGCACCCTAGCAAGCACCCGGGACGTTGTGGCAGCTGTCTAGCAACTGCTGGTGGGTGGAGCCACCACCCGTTGGTGCTCCGGCACCAACTGGGCCCGCATCAAGGATCTGCACGAGCATGGACATGGTCGAGTGGTCATAGTAAGTTGTACAAACGGACGGGGACGACTCACATCACAACAATCCCCCATGACCCGATGGTATGCATGTCCATACACGTGCGGAATTGACACAAGTGCGCGACAAGATGCTTAACAGTCCATGCTCACACACCCCACTCTCAGCCACTCTCAGGCAAGGGGCAAAGTTCAAAAGAATGAATGGCCACCAACAACTTTCTGCGCGCAAGTGCCTTGGTCAAGAAGTCAGCCCGCTACATGTCTGTACCGACCCAGAAGACGGAGATCACCTGTCGTTCCACAAGATCACGCACAAAGTGATACTTAACAACAATGTGCTTTGTGCGTGTATGAAACACACCAAAGTTCTATGCAATGGCAAGAGCACTCTGGTTGTCATAGCACAGAATGACGCAAGGCACAGATTGACGCAACTTATGAAACAGACATTGCAGCCACACCGCCTCAGCAACCCTAGCCCCCAGAGCAACATACTCAGCCACTGATGAGCTACGTGCGATACAACCTTGCGTGCCTGTGTGCCATGACACAGCGGTGCCACCAAGCTGGAACACGTAGCCTGTCCGACTGCGCCCATGAGGACTCCACGCCCAGTCACTGTCTGTGTAGCCGTCGACTACCACCGAACACTGTCGTCAAAAGCAGAGTCCGAGGTACGGTGTGGACACCACGTAACGCACCATTCGCAAAGCCGCGTGAAGGGCCCTCGCCCAAGGACACTATGAAAACCGTGCAAGGAGGTTGACGGCGAAGGCAATGTCGGGTTGTGTGGTAGTGGCCAAGTACGTCAAAGAGCCAATCAGGCACAAGTACAGGGACACGTCCACTGTCTCCCCCAGCTCTGCGGTATTATCCACCTTCAGAGCATCCTGCCCGTCAGGTGTGATGGGGGTGGAGGCTGTGGGAAGTGCACCAAGGAGGTCAGCAAAGCGCTCCCCCACAACACGGGCATAATGTGCCTGATGCAACAAGAGTTTCCGCCGTTGACGATCATGCACGATCTCCATCCCGAGAAACACCGCTGTAGGACCAAGGTCCTTCATCTTGTAGTCAGCCTGGAGAACTGCCTTGGCCTCCTTCACGGCCTCCATACAAGGAGATGCAATCAAGAGGTCGTCAACGTAGACCAGGATGGCGGTGAAGCTCTCAGCTGTCCGTCTGGGAAAGAGGGACGGGTCAGCGTCACTCTGCACGTAACTGACACGTGTCAGTGTGTCGGTGATTTCCACGTTCCAGCACCTGGGTGATTGTTTCAAGCCACACAAGGCCTTGTGCAAGTCCCAGACCTTGTCACCGACCTCGAATCCAGGTGGCTGGATCATGTAGATCTCCTCCTCTAAGGTGCGATGGAGGAACGCGTTGTTCACGTCCATCAAGTGCAGCTTCCAGTCGTGGTGAGCAACAACATCGAACAGAGCGCGAGCGGTGGTCATGTGGCCAACGGGTACAAAGGTGTCAGTGAAATCTACCCCCTCAACCTATGAGAACCCCTTGGCCGTCAAGCGAGCCTTGTAGCGATCCAGTGTGCCATCAGGCTTCACCTTCTTGCGAAAGACCCACTTGGCCTATACAGCCTTCCGCCTAGGCGGGAGGTCGACAAGGTCATAGACATCGTGCTCACGGATGGCTCTCAGCTCATCCTCACAAGCAGCACACCACAAGTCTGCATCCTAAGCTGAGAGTGCCTCCTTCAACGTGCCTGGATCAGGCGTCGTTGAGAGAGAGCTCCGGGAGGCTAAGACACATGCCTCCGGACTTGGTCTAGCCACGACAAGGTCGGCTGCGGCATCACAACCGACAAAGAACTCTCGGGAGACCAACTCGTGGTCGACAGAACATGCTGGATGCACCTCAGTGTAGTCTGCTTGGACACTCAAGCCAAGGGATTTCGTGCCAGGCTCACCACTCTGAACACTACGAGTTGGGTGTCTAGGCGCTGAGTCAGCAGTCCGCTAAGCCCTAGAGGCCAATGGTCGCAGACGACCACCGGGCTCGCAGGAGTAGCCCAATGCTGAGGCGCTCACCTCAAGAGAAGGCTGCTGGGCCGGAGCCATAGGGAAATAGGTGCATGCACGGGAGTGGGTGTGACAGAGGGGACTGACACTGGCACGGGATCAGGTGTGCCAGAGGGGAAGGACGCTCGTACAGGATCAGGTGTGCCAGAGGGGACCGACACTGGCACAGATCAGGTGTGCTAGAGGGGTGTGACACTCGCACGGGATCAGGTGTGCCAGAGGGGTCTCACACTAGCACGGGATCAGGTGTGTCAGAGGGGACCAACACAGGCAGGGGATCAGGTGTGCTAGAGGGGTCTGACACCGGCACGGGATTAGGTGTGCCAGAGGGGACTCATGAGGCAACTGGACCCACAGCCACGATGGTTGGATTGGCAGCAGCCGGAGACCGGACCGCAGGTGAGAAGGCCCGGACAGATCCATCCGCAGGACTAGACTCCCCCATCTGTCGGGAGGCCACACAAGTAGGAATGTGGTCAGCGGCTAGCGACAGAATGCTGGAAAAGTCGCGGTAGGTGAGAGCCTCAAAGAAGAGAGCATCTCGAGACTCAACAATGCGATGGCGAGCAGGGTCCCAAAAGCGCCATGCCTTTGACCGTGGGGAGATGTGCAGGAAGGTACACATGTGTCCCCGAGGTGAGACCTTGGATCCCTGCTGGTCGTGGGTGTACCAGACGCAGGCGAGGGAACCCCAAACGCGGGCGAGACAGAGATTAACACGATGGCCGAACCACAACTCGTACGGCGTGACGTGGTCTGGAAGTGGACCATGCGGCAAGCGGTTCCAGACCCACGTCATGTAGGAGAAGGCGTCAACGGCAAAGGCAAAGGACCTCGGAAGACCGGACTCAGACCGCATAGCGCAAACCGCATCCTCCATGGTGCGGTTCCAACGCTTAGATACACAGTTCTTATGTGGTGTAGCAGGGGTAGAAAGCTGGTGAAAGAACTCACGACCACGATCCGAGTAGAACGTATGAAGGGTGCACTAACGCTCAGCAATCACAAGCCACAGGCGGACCGCCAACACGACATCGATCTTGTGACGGAGGCTGTAGACCCAACGCATTCGGGTGAGGTCATCCGTCAGAGTGGGAACATATCGACCCGGGTCAGAGAGTGACTCGACTGGGAGAGGAACGAGAAGGCCCGAGTGGACCAACTGTAGTGGACGCAGTGCCCAGGAGGAGTCAGGGTAAGAGCAGCAATGCATCTCGCCCTGGGCGTAAAAAAGACAATTGGTCTTGGGCGGCTTCTCAAAGGAAGCCGCGTAAAGACTGAGGGCTGGCTGAGTTTGAATGAGCTTGGACACAGTGTCCGAGCTCACATGGCAGAGGCGACGATGCGACAAGCGCTGGTACTCAAGGGAGAGAAAAGCAGTAACAAACACACGTAGAGAAGAGAGAGGGGGAGAAGAAATAGAGGGAATGCAACGAGACACATGATAGAGGTCATCAACAACAGAGGCGCGAAGCACGATGGCACGTGTGTCAAGAGCAGTCACTATGGCAGAGTCAGCAAAGTGCTCAACAGTGAGACCCATCCTGGTGTATGCATGAATAGAGAGCAGGCTGAGCTCAAAAGCAGGGAAAAAGAGCACATAAAAAATGTACGAGGGGCTAGACGGACCATCAAACCGCACAACCCCAACTCCTCGGACATGCAACGACTGACCAGACCCTGTGCGAATGGACCGAACGGACGCAACGGGACCCAACCCAACGAAGTCACTACGACGATAGGTCATGTGATGGTTGGCACCAGAGTCAATGATCCACATGCCACTCGGCTCACGACCAGTCGTCGACACTGAGCAACATGCCACAGAACACTCTGCCTCTACTGGACGCTCAACAGAGGACTCAGGACAACAATGAACAGCATGGATCTGTGACTCGTCAACCCAGTCGGTATCATTAGGTCCATACTTATCGCAAGCCAACTGAGCTCCACCACAAGCATCATCACAGGAAACAGACACAGTAAGACAAGCTGTCTCGGGACCACTCGGCTGTGACAACACACTTGCAACTCCCTGAGTACAAAGCGCCAGTAGCTGACGAAACTCCGTGATCGTGCGATCCCAAGGGTCCACATCACCGCTACCGCCTGGTGAAACGGATGCCTCTGCTGCAGTCGTGGTCGCGGTGCACCCCGGCTGTGTGTCACTCGAGGAAATCCGTTGTGTATGTGCCGTCTGAAGGCCGCGCATGATCCGAGCACAGTCAAAGGGCTGCTCACACTCCGTGTAGCGGTGAGCGCCTCCACAGTTGTAGTAGTGGATAGAGCATCCATTGCCACTACGCGCTGGCTGCTGCTACTGCTGCTGTTGTCCCTTCCCGCGTCGCTTCTTCCCCTTCTTCTCCTGTACGGCTGCTGCAACGCCATGAGTGTGGCTGCTCGGGGTAGAGGAGGAGGAGGAGGAGGAGGAAGTGGTGGAGGTGGCAATGGTGAGCTGGGACAGAGGCGTAGGAGGGGACGCAATCACTACTACAACAAGTGGACTCTGCTGATGGGCGATGAGCCAATGTGGCCTGGAGGAAGTAGCGACGGGCCCAAGGAAGCAGCTGGAGTGACTCCGACAACTCAGAGAGCTTTTATAACCAAACACCCCAAATCTATACGCTTGAGAAGTAGTGTACAATTGCCCATTACATACACGAAAGGTTTCCTAGAAGTAGCAGTTTATCGTTCATACTCTTTCTTTGAACTTTCTCAAGACTAAATTGATAGAAAGAAACTAATTGTGAATCTTCTACAAAGATGCTCTGCACAACATTAGTATCTGGTAACAAACAGTGCTTAATAGAGTGACGAGCATAGATATGGTTCCAAACGTACATGTGATCATTGCTATAGTTTTTTGCTCGACTACATCTGTCACTGGTCTTGACCGTAAACACACCGGGAATTTATTGGATAAGTTCCCTCCGCAAGGACCCCGTGAAGCCATTTTTCTTTCTGATGTCAAGGCTGCCCTCGTCGCAGTCTCAACGACTGCAAGAAAGAAAAAAAGAAAAATGTTTCGTGCTCTACTTACTGTCTCCCTGTTTGTGCGCTGGATGCGTCATTTGCGATGACCGGTGCACAAGCTGACACCACATACACATTGTTGGGTTGTGCATCGGATGTCTTCCTGTATACTATCCGAGGTCTAAATTTGAAAGATTTATCTCAAAGGAGAACACCTAAAGATAGACAAATTGTGACACCCCGACAACATTCCCCTGCAAACCCGTGCGACAAGTCTGTTGCGACTCAAACATAATATCCTATCCACGAAAGAAACAGACAGTTCAAGAAATTTGTGATAGGTCGTCCACTTGAAGTTCTAGTCTGAATGGAATGTTGCGCTTATCACCAATCCGTTCGATCTCCGCATCGAATGAAGGGCGATCGACTAGGTCTACTACATTGTCTATGTTTACCATTTCATTGTGGTTTCTGCTTTTCTTACGCGATATGTCTATAGAAAGATGTACGAACGTGCTTTTTGCCGTTATGAGACCTATTTCTATCGTTCGATTTGGAGATCGGAGAGCACTCATCTTGTATTCGGCAACTTTATCACCTTTTAAACAAAAGGTTGTCAACAATAGAAAAACGTCAAAGTCGTTAAAGTATTTTTGTATTGTTCATCACAGAAACAGGTCCTATTGACCGATAATAAGACAAGATTGGAACATGTGCGGTAAACCTACTAAAAGACAACATGACACCCACCAGTTAGCCGCCCGTTGCCAGAGGTGGGATTTCCCTTGCCAGATGCGTACGATTCCTCGTCCGACCGGATGCGCGCTTGCCACGGTGGTCGAGTACACTAGTGTACATGTTTCTCGCTGGTTCCATACTTTACCACGTTCACTGCCACGTATAGTTCTCCAATACATTTTTGGCATGTTAAGGGGGGGAGAGGAGGGGGGGCTCACTCCACCCCGCCGAATTGCTCTGAATGAATTGGGCAAGTGTATGAGCGAGTGTACACACTGATGTATGGAACTGATCAGAAGGAAGTACACTACTGAAACCGGCCTTTAGTCAGAAGCTTCCATGAACTCGCACGTGTCTGACAGCACCTCCGCAGACAAAAACAAAATGCGCCACTGGGTTCAGTTCCAAGAACAGCTAAAAAGACACCTTCATTTTGCAAACATGGAAAACCAAGACCAATGTATACCCTTTTTGAGATAACAAAAACTGTACTGAGTTTCTTTGACCCTGGTAAACGTCACGTATTAGAACAACCAATACGTTTTCAGTTTGTTCGATTTTGGTGATTGGTAAAGCATATAAAATGAAATAAACCATGAACTATATCAAGAAATTTTACTTTTCTCTGATTAGAGCAAGTACATGGTAAAGGCATGTAGGATGTTGTAGCAAAAAACAACTCATATTTGTATGAACGCCTTCTAAGGATAAAAGGAAAGTAGCACATTCATGTCATACTTAGATTATTAGATCATGACTTTTATTCCGGAGAGTGACCATATATCCATAGAATTCTCGATATCTATCGCCATATCCACGTTCTGCACTAACCACTCCATATCCTTTTTTGGAACTTTTCACTTCTTTATTAACGCTATATCGAGCGAGCATGCAAACAAAGAATCTACATCCAAATGTACACGCTATGTCGACGCCACATGCCATTGAGCGACAATATGCTGACGTCGTCAAACATGAGAGAAAAATCACAATCCCCTCTCTATAGAGGGGTTCATGACTGTTCTCACAAAGGTTTGCGACAGTTTTGAGTGGGGGAGATCGAAACACCCCATGCGTTGAAAGGGAACCTGCTGGGCCCCGCTACCGCGGAGTCCAGCAGGAGCCCGCGCAAAAATAAAACCCTAAAACCCCGAGTGTAATTTGCGGTAGGGTTTGAGAGTGGTTTGTATGGATAGAAATGGGTTTGCATCTCCGAAAAAAACATTTTGAAAAAGTGGGGGGTGACACATCACCCCCTCGCTTCGCTCGATCGGCGACTGAAGTCACCGATCGAGTGAAGCGAGGGGGGTGATGTGTCACCCTCCTCACTTCGCTTCCCCCCCCGCCCAAGAATCGCGATCAACGCAAGGGGGGGGGGGGAAGTGAGGGGGGTGACACATCACCTCCTCGCTTCGCTCGATCGCCGACTTCAGTCGCCGATCGGGCATGGCCATGAAAATGGATATGGCATTGTTTTTTTAACGTTCTGGATATGGCATTGTTAATACATTTGTCACGGATATCTCAGGCTTATGTTGACCGTTGCGCGGATATATCAGCTATTTTGCCATTTTTTTGTTTCAAATTCAAGTACACTAGTTTCTTACTTTCATAGAAAGATCCCCAAAATTTGGTACACCGTCCCATACGAATGCCAAATACACATTTCTTTCCTCCCACAACCTATAAATCCCCTATCATCACTTAGTACTCACACAGATTAACATTCATCAGAAAACTACAGTAAATTAGTGAATACATATGATACACAATGACTCTAAAAGCAATACGCTACCACATAGAGTTCCCTCATACATTGTTCCCTACTTACCCTCTCCACTCCTCCAGAACCCTACTTCTATGATAAGCCATTAACACTACGGAACGTGGTATGAAATATAGTACACAAGTTTACCCATTACATACTAAAACCTTTAATCAACAAGGAAGATTCTAACTGCCCCATACACATGTGTATGAGTATGATGCAATTACCACCCAAACAGTGATACACTTCCCCATACACTTGCTCCATACACTTTTCCCACCCTCCTTCCCTCGCTATCCGTGGTCACTCATACCAAGGAAGATTCCAACTACCCAATACACATGTGTATGAATATGATACACTTACCACCCGGTTGGTGATACACTTCCCCATACACTTACCCCATACACTTCTCCCACCCCTCCTCCCCTCCCTATCAGTGACTGTTGGAACTTGAGGAGAGAGGGAGCCTTGGAGCAGCGAGCATGTGTGATTGGAAGGGCATCACTTGTGCTGAAGAATGGTTGTTCAATCACTCAAAATGATGGAGTACATATAGAGCTAGAGCTTGGGCAAGTCAGCCCTCTCACAAGCCACACCACTTAGCCATGGAGGCTAAGGCTCACACACTAGAGTCCATNCACACGACCTAGAGAGCTAGAGAATGCTCTCATGGCACACTCCTAGTGGTCACATAACCCACAAACCCATGGAGAATCGCCATGTGTCCATGGCTAGCACACAAGGATCTCACCTCACCCAAAAAGTAAGGAGAGGTACCTTTATCCTAGTCAGCACACTCTGACAAGGCAATCCTAAGACCAAGGACCTTTTTGGATATTTCTCCCATCAGGTCTTGACCCTGGACCTCTTGCCTTTTTCTTTTCTCAGGCGAAGGCATGGAGCCATCACCCATGGTCACCAAGACATCGATGGCCCATGAGCCCCGAAACTTCATTAATTCATCTCTCCCAATCCGACCGTTGGATCGGCCTCAAACTTGGACCGTAGACATTTTGCCACCTGATCTTTCCAATGGTGAGGTCGGATCGATGATCGGAGCAGGCATCTGGTACTTTCTTGGAACTTGCTCCTGTGGACCTGAAACCTAAGCCGGATGGCTCCTTTCCCAACAATCTCCCACTTTGCCGCAGTCAAAGTGGGCTGAGTCCACATGCCTTCATGCAGAACTGCTGCTTCTCACGGGTCACTGGCTTGGTGCAGAAATCAGCGACCTGCTTGCTGGTTGGAGTAAACTCCAGCTTGATAGCACCCTCCTGCACCATGTGCCGGATGAAATGATATGCGATGTCAATGTGCTTGGTGCGTGCATGGTGCTCAGGAATCTTGGCGAGTGCGATTGCGCTCTGGTTGTCGACGCGCACAGGAAGTGGAACTGCTGCACTCCCACTCATCTCTGCCATGAGACGCTGAAGCCAAACTGCTTCCTTGGCTCCAAAGCTGAGAGAGACATACTCGGCTTCCGTGCTTGAGGTGGCCACGACAACCTGCCGCTTGCTGTACCAGCTGATGGCCCCACCATTCATGAGGAACACATGTCCAGAGATGGACTTATGGTCCTCATGGTTTGAAGCCCAATCTGGATCCGTGTAGCAGATGATGCCATTGTCGTTGCCGTTGTAGGTGATGCCGATGTTGATGGTTCCAGCAAGGTAGCGGAAGATTCGCTTCACAGCCTTATGGTGCTCAGGTCCGGGGTTTGCCCTGTGTTGACTCACAGCGCTAGCAGCCTGTGCGAGGTCCGGCCTGGTTGCCACCATCAGGTACATGAGACTGCCGACGGCGCTCTGGTACTCTTGCCGCTCAGCTGCATTTGCTTCTCCATTGAAGCTCACGAGGTAGTGCCGCGTCTCCAGCGGCGTGCCGATGGGTTTTGCCTCTGCCATGCCAAACCGCTGCAAAACATCCTTGATGTAGCGGCTCTGATGCAACGAGAGAGAGCGTGACTTGCGGTCACGCGTGATCTGGATACCGAGGAAGTATGATGCCTCCCCGAGATCAGACATCTGGAAGCGCTCCTGCATGGCTTCCTTGAACTCCTGCAGTGCACACATGCTATTGGAAAGGAGGAGCATGTCATCCACATAGACAATGATGATGAGGATCTCATGCTCATGCTGCCAGCGATACACG
>SZWC01006804.1:43393-62851 GCA_023375785.1 Penium margaritaceum | reverse complement strand
AACAGCAAGGGTAAGGCTAGGGAGACGCGCAAAGTCTCATAAGCTCTAATAGCTTAGTAATGCAGAGAGAAATGACAAGTGACAAGAACACAACATTAATACCTGCCGCGGCGCACAACGGGTGACGCACGCGGCAGTGTCAGTTTGTCCAAAAACCGGCTCAAAACCACTGTTTTGGCCGTAACTGTGCGCACAGGCATCCAAACACAATACCGTCTGAACCTAGAGATGCACAATTTTGAGCCACGCACAAGTCCGGCATCAATCGGTGGACAGACGATGCAAAACATACAAATTGTTCTCAAGAGCCAGTCCACCGTGAAAACTCTAGCGTTTGTAGAAAAACTGCGGAGCTCCCCAGCAAGCACCCGGGACGTCGTGGCAGTTGTCTGGCAGCTACTGGTGGGTGGAGCCACCACCCGTTGGTGCTCCAGTGCCAACTGGGCCCGCATCAGGGATCTGCACGAGCATGGACACGGCCAAGTGGTCATAGTAAGGTGTACAAACAGACGGGGACGACTCACATTACAATAGACACATGCTCTCTAAAGTAACGACCTCTCAGAGTCCATTTTCTCCATGGCGCTACCCTTACTTGTTCCAGTTGAGTAGAATTTGTGTTTCTGTCTGTGTTGGTGCTTCTTCCGGTATGTCATTTGGACAACCAAGGAGCTTCTACGTCTATCAGGTTTTTGCCAGTTGTTGTTTTAAAGTTTGAATATGGGTTGGTCTGTTTTCCACCGGTTGGTTGGACTTATGTGTTTTGACGCACACATCTGGGTGAGACTATATCCACACACTTGTGATATTCTAATCATTATTCCTTCGTCCATGCATATCTTTGCTGTCTCTCCACCAATCCAAGCATCATTCGTTGGTATGATGTGAGTCGTCCCGTCTATTTGTATAGCTTTCTCTGGCCAATCAGCGGTGTCCGTGCTCATGCAGACCCCTGATGCGGACCGAGCTGGTGCCAAAAGCACCGTGTGGTGGGTCCACCCACAAGCAGCTGACAGACAGTTGCCACTCATACGGTCTGAGTGCGTTCTTTTGGAGTCCTTTGCCTTTGAGGGCCTCTCCTACATGATGTGGGTGTGGAACCGTTTGCCGCATGGTTCGCTTTCGGACCACATCACGCCGCACGAGTTGTGGTTCCTTCAACATGACAATCTCCATCTCACTCGTGTTCAGGGATCTCTTGCTTGCGTCTGGTACACCGAGGACCAGTAGGGGTCCAAGGTTTCACCTCGGGGTTGCATGTGTACTTTCCTTGGAATCTCTCCGTGGTCAAAGGCCTGGCACTTTTGGGACCCTCCTCGTCATTGCATTGTCGAGTCTCAAGATGCTCTCTTCTTTGAGGCTCTCACGTATCGTGACCTGTCCAGCATTTTGCCACTGGCCACCAACCACGTTCCTACCTGTGTGGCTTCTCGGTGGATGGGGGAGTCTAGTCCTCCAGATGGCTCCGTCCGGGCCTCCTCACCTGCGGTCCGGTCTCTGGCTGTTGACTATCTGACCATCGTGGTTGTGGGTCCAGTAGCCTCATCAGTCCCCTTTGGCACACTTGATCCTATGCCTGTGTTGTTCCCCTCTGACACACCTGATCTTGTGCAAGTGTCGGTCCGCTCTGGCACACTTGATCCCGTACAAGCATCCATCCCCTGTGGCAGACATGATCCTGTGCCAGTGTCGGTCCCCTCTGGCACACCTGCTCCCGTACGAGTATCAGTCCCCTCTGGCACACCTCGTCTTGTGCCGGTGTCAGTCCCCTTTGGCATACCTGATTTTGCGCCCGTGACGGACTCTCCTGTCACACCCACTCCCATGCATGCACCTGTTTCCCCTACGGCTGTGGCCCAATAGCCTTCTTTGCAGCCTGAGGTGAGCGCCTCAACATCCGGCTACTCCCTTGAGCCCGGTGGTCGTCTCCAACCAATGGCCTCTAGGGCTCAGCGGACTGCTGACTCGGCGCCTAAACGCCCGACATGTAGTGTTCAGAGTGGCGAGCCTGGCACGAAGGCCCTTGGCCTGAGTGTAAAAGAAGACTACACTGAGGTGCATCCAGCATATCCTGTCATCCACGAGTTGGTCTCTTGTGAGTTCTCAATTGCTTGCGATGCCGCAGATAATTTGGTAGTGGTCAGACTGAGTCTGGAAGCATGTGTTTCGGCCATCCGGAGTTCTCGCTTCATGATGCCTGATTCAGGCATGTTTAAGGACGCACTTTCGGCTGACAATGCAGAGCACTGGCGTGCTGCATGTGAGAATGAACTGAGAGCCATCCGTGAGCGCGGTGTCTTTGAGCTTGTCGACCTCCCGTCTGGGCAGAAGGCTGTACAGGCCAAGTGGGTCTTTTGCAAGAAGGTGAAGCATGATGGCATATTGGATCGCTACAAGGCCCGCTTGAAGGCTAAGGGGTTCTCACAGATTAAGGGTGTGGATTTCACTGACACGTTTGTACCAGTTGGCTGTATGACTACCGTTCGCGCCCCGTTCGGGGTGTTGCCCACCATGAGTGGGAGCTGCATGAGATGGATGTGAACAACACATTCCTCCATGGCAGTCTAGAGGAGGAAATCTACATGGTCCAGCGACCAGACTTTGAGGTATGTGACAAGGTCTACTGCTTACGGAAGGCCTTGTACGGACTGAAGCAATGACGTTGGTACTAGAACCTAGAGAATCACTAGCACACTGACACGTACCGGGTACGTGCACAGTGATGCCGACCCGTCCCTCTTTGTGAGACGTACCGCTGAGAGCTTCACTGCCATCCTGGTCTACGTGGATGACCTCTTGAGGAGGTCATCCACGTACACCAGGATGGAGGCCGTGAAGGAGGCCATGGTAGTCCATTGGCCTGTCTACAGGATGAAGGACCAAGGTCCTGCAGCCGTGTTTCTTGGGATGGAGATCATACGTGATCGGCAGGGTCAAACACTCTTGTTGTAGTAGGCACGGTACACTCAAGTTGTGGGGGAGCGGTTTTTTCACCTCCTTGGTGCAATTCCCACAGCCTCCACCCCCATCATACCTGACAGGCAGGATGCTATAAAGGTGGATGATCCAGCACAACTGGGGGAGACAGTGGACGTGACCATGTACTTGCGCCTCACTGGCCCTCTGATGTACTTGGCCACTACCACACGACCCGATATTACCTTTGGCGTCAACCTCTTTGCACAGTTCTGGCAGTGTCCTCGGGCAAGAGCCCTTCATGCGTTTGTGCGAGTTGTACGTTACATGGTTTCCATGCGGTACCGTGGACTCTGCTTTTGATGGTAGTGTTCAGTGGCAGTCGACGGCTACACAAGCAGTGACAGGGCGTGGAGCCTTGATGGGCGCAGTCTGACAGGCTACGTGTTCCTGCTAGGCGGCATTGTTGTGTCATGGCGTAACGGCAAGCAGGGTTGTATTGCACGTAGCTCATCGGAGGCTGAGTATGATGCACTGGGAGCTTGGATTGCTGAGGTGGTGTGGCTGTAGCTTCTGTTTCGTAATTTACGATAGTATGTTCCTTGCATCATTCTGCACTGTGACAACCAGAGTGCTCTTGTCATTGTAGTTAACTCTGGTGTGTTTCATGCATGCACAAAGCACATTGCTGTTGAGCATCACTTTGTGCGTGATCTTGTGGAGCGACAGGTGATCTTCGCCATCTGGTTTGGCACGGACATGCAGCCCGCTGACTTTCGGATCAAGGCACTGGCGCGCGGAAAGTTTATGGTGGCCATTCGTTTTGTCGGGCTTTGCCCCTTGCCTAAGAGTGGCTGAGAGTGGGGTGTGTGAGCATGGACCGTTCAGCATCTCGTTTCGTACTTGTGTCAAATCTGCACGTGAATGGACATGCATACCATTGCGTCATGGGGGAGTGTTGTGATGTGAGTTGTCCCATCTGTTTGTACAGCTTACTGTGGCCACTCCGTTGTGTCCATGCTATTGTAGAACCTGATGCGGACCCAACAGGCACCAGAGCACTGGTGCATGGTGGCTCCACCCACCAGCACCTGCCAGACAGTTGCCATGACGTCCTGGGTACTTGCTGGGGTGCTCCGTAATTTTTTGCAGTCACTAGAGTTTTCTTGGTGGACTGGCTCTTGAGCCCGATTTGCATGTTTCGCATTGTCTGTCCACCGATCGATGCCGGACTTGTGCGTGTGACCAGTCGTAGCGTCCGGCTTAAGATTCTACATCTCTAGGTTTAGACGATATTGCGTTTGGATGCCTGTGCATGGAGTTACGGCCAAACCAGTGGTTTTGGGCTGGTTTTAGAACAAACAGACACTTCCGCGTGCGTCATCTGCCGTGCGCCACGGCAGGTATTTATGCTGTGTGCTTGTCCGTTGTCATTCCTCTCTGCATAACTAAGCTGTAGGAGCTTATGAGACTTTGCGCGCCTCCCTAGCCAAGCCCTTACTGTTTCTTACACCTGCTTGCTTGCTGGTGCGTCAGCTGACAGGACAGTGTCACCACGTGAGCAGCAGCAAGCTTCCTAGCCGTTTCTCATTTATTACATTGTGTTCACCACGATGGGATCGCTTGTGTTGAATGTCGCTAGTGTGGTTCTCTCATTCCCTCATGGTATTTGACCCATAGAAAGACATGAACTCTTCATCCCATCATCCATGACATGGCAACTGAAGCTAAAAAATGTTGGCTAGGCTAGGCTGGGCAAGGTGTGTTTTGATGTGAGTCATCCCGTCTGCTTGTACAGCTTACTATGACCACTTGGCCATGCTTATGCTCGTGTAGATCCCTGATGCGGGCCCAGCTGGCACTGGAGCACCGATGGGTGGTGGCTCCACCACAAGCAGCTGCCAGACATCTGCCACGACGTCCCCGATGCTTGCTGGGGTTCTCTCCATTTTTTCTGCAGTCGATAGAGTTTTCTCGGTGGACTGGCTCTTGAGCCTGATTTTCATTTTTACATTGTCTGTCCACTGATTGGTACTGGACTTGTGTATTTGACTAGTTGTAGCATTTTACTTGAGATTCCGCATCTCTAGGTTCAAATGGTGTCACATATGGATGCCAATGCGCGGAGTTACGTCCAAAACAGTAGTTTTGGGCCAGTTTAGGACAAACAAACACTGCTGCGTGCGTCATCCATCGTGCGCCGTGGCAGGTATCTATGCTACATGATTGTCGGATGTCATTTCTCTCTGCAGTACTAAGCTATTGGAGCTTATGAGAATTTTTGCGTCTCCCTAGTCTAACCCTTGTTGTTTCTTGGACCTACTTTCTTGCTAGCGCGCCAGCTAACTGGATAGTTTTGCCACGTCAGCAACAGCAAGGCTAGGAAGCTTCCTAGCAGTTTCTCATGGTATCAGAGTAGCAAGACCTCTCTCGCTGAGCTGCACTGCAGAGATGCAACATCGACAGAAGTAGTGAGAGTCACTACTGCCACCGTATTTGGACCCGTCTCTATAGACCTTAACAGTAGCGGTTTCACCACGCAAGCGCCAACAGCGTAGCAAGACGAGCTGCGGTAGCGAGAGTAATGCGCGGTCTGCTCTATGCCATGCCATGGAATACTATGGTCGAATTCCACCCCTTCCTGGGTGAGACCGGGACCGTGCTTGGAGCAGACCCGCGCTAGGGTTGAGAGCTGGCACAGACTTTGCTCGCTACGGAGACCCATGCCACGAGGGCAACTCGGATGCGTGAGTTTCACTCCATCAGGGTCCCACAGAGCTTCTAGCTGACTAGTTGAAGTGTGGGACATACCTTTACACACGCCTTGGGACTTGTGGCGGTACGCAGCTGTGGGCACTCGACACCATCATGATAGGGGCGCACTTGGACCACGGCTTCGACCGTGTGGTGCTTTCTGAGTTGTCGGAGTCACTGCAGCTGCTTCATTTGGCTCATCGCTACTTTCTCCAAGTGACATTGGCTCATGAGGCTGCTATCGCCCATCAGCAAATTCCACTTGTTAGAGGAGTGACTACGACCCCTCCTACTCCTCTGTCCCTGTTCACCAGTTCCACTTCCAGCACTGCCTCCTCCTCCTCTTCCATCCCGAGAAGCCAGACTCAGGGCATTGCAGCGGCCGCACAGGAGAAGACGGGGAAAAAGTGGCGTGGCAAGGGACAGCAGCAGCAATAGTAGCCGACGAGTGGTGGTAGTGGATGTTCTGTCCACTGCTACAACTATGGGGATGCTCACCACTACACAAAGTGTAAGCAACGTCTGGATTGGCCTCGGATCATGCGTGACCTCTAGGTAGCGCACACGCAGCGGACGTCCTCCAGTGACATACACACGGGCTGCATTGCAACCACGATTTTAGACCACGATTGATGCATCTGTTTCACAAGGCAGAAGCGGTGGTCTGGACCCTGGGGATCGTACGATCGCGGAACTTTGTCAGCTACTGGCGCTTTGTACTCAGGGAGGTACGAGTGTGTTGTCACAGCCAAGTGGTTCCAAGACAGCTTGTCCTACTACATCTGTTGCCCATGCTGATGCTTGTGGGGGAGCTCAGTTGGCTTGCAATGAGGATGGACCTGACAGTAGCGAATGGCTCGACAAGTCATAGATTTTTGTTGTTCCTCCTTGTCTTTAGTCCTCTACTATAGGTTGAGCAGAGGCACAGTGTTCTGTGGCATGTTACTCTGTGTCGACGACTGGTCGTGAGCCGAGTGGCATCTGGATCATTGACTCTGGTGCCATCCATCATACGTCTTGTCATCATTATGACTTTGTTGTACTTGGTCTCGTCGTGTCAATTCGGTCCGTTCGCACAGGGTCTGGTCAGTTTTTGCCTGTGCACAAAGGATGCCCGAGATGAGGATGCCTACTCAGAGGGGGCAGATGATGCCCGGGATGAGGATGCCGATTCATAGGGGGCAGTGGACGCTCGGGACGACGAGAACTTCAAGGAGGAGGAGTCCTCTGATTCAATGTCCGTGGCAGGGACAGATGGGACGGTAGGGGATGCCATGTCAGCAGGAGAGGAGGGTGATGCCCTAAGAACGGATGCTGGGACAGGCACACCTCCCCCCAAGCCGATGAAGCAAAGAGAGAGAGAGAGAGGAGGGAGGCGGGACACTAGACAGGTTACATGGGAAGACATCCTTAAAAAACAGGACGTCACGGGATTCAGTGACATGGGAGTGGTCCAGAAACGCCAAGCCTTGGACATGGCCGAGACACCAAGGAAGGTGCAGAGGTGGACGCGGGGGCTAAGTTTGCCGTCCAAAAGTCCTCAAGCAGCCAGAAGGGAGCGACGCAACCCCAGACGCAGGCAAGATGCAGGTCTGCATGACAACCGTACCAACGCTCCAAGGGGGTGACGTGACGGGGAAGAGGACCATGAGGTACACAGTTCGAGACCCAAGGCATATAAGACACGGCTTCGAAAGAAAAGACATGGGAAAGTGAGGCCTCACTGAGATGAGTACGGACACTGTCAATAAGGGTACGGTTCCAACGTTCAGATATGCCATTTTGTTGGGGCGTGTAAGGAGTGGACGGCTCCATACACACTCCACGAGAGGAGAAAAGGCAAGCTGCGGGTCCCATGAACTCTCCGCCACGGTCACAACAAAAGAATTTCAGTCGACGGCCACAGGTCAGTTCGGCCTGCGGTAGTTATGAATCAAGGGTGGAACAAACGTCACTCTTTTGACGGAGGGCAAAGACCCAGTGCATGCGAGAAAAGTCGTCCGTGAGACAGAGGACATAGTGGCTAACCCCCCCAGAGCATCATGGGCAAGGGGCCCCATGACGTAAGCGTGCAAGAGGTCAAGGGGATAGGAAGAACAAGACTCAGAGGTGGAAAACAAAGAGCGGTGCATTTTGCCTTGAGAAAAATTGAAACAGTCAGCGGAGCAAGGAGCAGGAACGTGTTGAAATGAAGACCATGAGCGGGCTTGTCCCGCAACTAACTGTCAACGGCAGTGGTATGAATGTGGTGGAGACAGCGGTGCAGCAGCTGGGCGTGTGCCGCGGAGAGGGAGCGTGCGACATGAATGCGTGCATTGGATGCGGGATGAGGTGCAAAGGAGGGCACACAAAATAAACAATCACAACGCGTGCCACACAGCAAAACACAGCCAGTGGTGCGATGCAACAAGGATGCAACGTCGCAGCTGGAGGAGACGTCCATGCCCTGGTCGTCGAGAGTCGTAACAGAGAGGAGACTCAGCTTAAGATCAGGCACGCACAACACGTCTGGCAAGAAAGGAGGCAGCGGAGGAAGATGAGGAGGGGAGTGCCGTGGTAGCTGCTTCATTTACTGCTCAATGAATGCATTTGTTTTACAACAAGCTCCACCAATCAGTTGGATGCTGAGAAGTGAAGTCCCACAAGGCACCAATGCTGGACGGTACATCCTCAAGAACAGGGGGTTCAAGATCGGAGGCCTTCACCTCTCGGAAGAGGTCAGAGAGTTCGGGGATGAGACCGTTGACGATGGAGAGAACAACAGGGAGCTGTCCAGGGGCAGCCTTGCCAAGGTCACGTAACAAGCACAGACTACGAGCCCAATAGGCATCACCAGTATCATCAACATGCATAGAAAGCTGTTGAACTGGACAGTGAGAACGCTTTGGGCTGCATGCCTTGTCAGTGTCGTGCGACATTTGATCAGCGCATAAGAAACATCCAGTCAGCAAGTGTGCGGCGTGCAGTGCCGGTATTGAAGGACCCGATCTCGTCAGTAAGATCGTGTGGCCCGGAATGAATAAGAGCACGCACAGCATGGGCAAACTCAGAATCAATGGGCACAAAGGGAGGATTGGCAGAGGGGTTGGGTTCATGGTCGTATTCCCAGAGCTGCTCCCCTTGTGCCCAAGCACAGAAGCGGACCTCCCTGGAATAGAAGGTGAGATTGGAGGTGAAGTGGGGTGGATTTCAGTCAAATCCAGGTTTGCACTGCGCCGGTGATGCAAGTGCTTTGGCAGTGGGTGTGCCAGCAGTGACTGCAATTGTGAGAGGATCAGAGGAGGTTGAGCCAGCAGTGGCGGATGCGGAAGCGGGTGAGGTGGAGAATGCAGTAGCAATGCCAGCGGCAGTGGGGGCAGAGAGTGTACCACGTACAACAATGGTAGAAGTGGACACGATAAGGCAGGCTACTCCTATCAGTGCGGTGGCTGTCAGGGTGGAGATGGCAGCAACTGTTGAAACCAACAGTTGGATGTGACGCATCGCCGATGATGAAAAGGAGGGCAACACCGATGCCTGTGCAGTGGAGGCGTGGATGGAGTTGACGGCACCAAAGAGTGATGTTGCCGCTGCGGCTGCTGCTGATGTTGTTGTGTCTGCTGCGGCTATAATTTGAATGAAAATGTTGACAGTAGCAGTTGCCAAAGTGCCCTGATCAACTGCTGCTGCCGTTTATGTCTCAATTATTCTGCCAGCAGCACTGTTGGTAGGTGCACATGTAGCACGTGCAGTGGCTGCAAAAGTGGAAAAAACAGCAACACTAGAAACAAGATCAACCTACAGGGCAGTCAGGATGTCAGGCGAGGGAGAGGAAGCTGAATCTGCGGCGGATGCAGCAAGGGAAGCTGCACGGCATGAAGAGGATGCTCTAGGTGCTGCTGCTGCAGAGGGTGGTGCTGCTCCTAGAGGGGCGGCACGTCGACGTTGCTTGCGAGTCCAATGGGCAATGGGCAGGCTTGCCGGAGATTGGAGAGTTCAATGATCACGCGGTGGCCCCGTGGCTGGTGCGTCCTGTGCCGCTGGTGAGTTGTCGACGGCAAACTGACTGTGGGTTGCATACACCCTGGCGTCCTCCCGCTTGTCGTACTCAGCAGGGTCGAAGTCCTCACTGGGGTAGTACCCCGGACTGCTGCAATGAACCCTCGACCACACCTCTCGCTCCATCCTCTCCTCGTAGTACGCAATCTCGTCGTTAATGTGGTTGTGTTCACGTGCGGCCGTGGGTGACGTCGGAATGGGCTCCGTCTCAGGTGGAGACGCCAGTGCGCTGGGTGCCTGGCTGCCTGGAGAGGTAATCGTGAAGTGGAGAAGTGGGTGGGGGAGTCCGCTGCAGATGCTGCTCCTCTCCGGCTGCTGCTGCAGTGCCAACGGTGATGAGGAGTCGGGCAGCTGTGTGACTGCTGTGGCCGTAGTACGCCGAGGAAAGTTTGCACAGCTGTGGGCGGTGCTGCTGTTACTGCCGACACCCCGATGAAGGTGCTAATGTGGTGGCCACAGCGTGGCCGGAGTGTGTGTAAGCTGCGGTGGCAGCAGCAAGGTTGAGAAGGCTGTGCACTACATCGAGGATGATGCTGCCACTGCTGCCACCACGGCGGAGTTGCACACAGACTACTGCTGTGTTAGGAGCGGTTGCAATGCCCACAACATGGCTGGAGTATGTGCAAGCTGCTGTGGTCGTAGCATGGCCGAGAGGCAAGTGACCGGTGGCAGCAAATGACGATGCCGTCGCCGTAGCTGCGTCAAACACGGGATTGGGCAACCGCGTAGAGCTCGGCTACGATGGCCGTGGCTGTGTGCAGGATCTGTTGTAGATGCTGCTGTAGTGACCGCAGTCACGGCCACCGTGCGTGAGTGGCTTGCGCGGGATCATCAGCACACAGCAGCGGAGAGGCTGCTGCCACCGCCGACACCATGGTGGGGGTGCACACGAACTGCTGCTGCGTTAGGAGCGGCTGCAATGGCCACAACGTGGCCAACGTATGTGCAGACTGCTGTGGTCGTAGCCTGGCTGAGAGGCAAGTGAACGGCGGCGACGAATGGCGATGCCTTCACTGCAGCTGCGTTGAACACGGGAGCGGGCAACCGCGTAGTGCGATGGCAGTGGCTGGGTGCGAGAGCTGCAATGGATGCTGCTGCAGTGGCCGCAGCCACGGCCTACGTGCGTAAGTGGCTTCCGCGGGATCACCCGCCATGTAGGGTGTGGCGTGGAGGAATGCTTTCCCTCCTGCTCTGATACCAGTAGGTAGCCTAGGTTTCTAGGATAAGCAAGCAAGCAAGCAAGCGGGTGGAAAGGAGCGACACCATGGATCGGGGCAAGCTCACGTTACGGAAGTGTGGCGAGAAAATGAACAAGTAAGTTAGTCACAGGAGATCAAAGTGCTGAGTACCAGTTGACCTGGCCACCCACAAGAGACTCTCGACGTTGGGCCCAGACGCCACCCAGGGATCGAGCCGGACCCTGGAGCGAGCGAGCTCCAGGCAGAATCTCACACGCCGATGTTATCCAAACATGTGGTCCCGAAGGATCAGCAACCTGGCTCACTAAGCAAAAAGCATGCAAATGAGCAAAGCTCAACCACATCGACCACGAGCGTATGTGGTGCATGCACTCCCACAACTGTGTGCCCCATTAGAATGTAGAGGTATAGACAATCACTATGTTAAAGCTCTCCATGAATCTGGTGTTGGTGCTGTGGCAACCACTTGACAACTTGATGGTGTCGCCACCACTGTATGCTCCATGACGCGTCACTGTTTTGCACCCGGGAGCTTTAATCCAGGTAAGTCACCTGCAGTGATGATGTGCGTGTGTGTGTGTGAGAGTGAGTAGAGTCAAGAGGCCACTTGCGTGTGTTACACCCATAACCAACAGATGGCTGCTTCCACCTCATTCTTCACCTCACTACTTCCTTCTTTGCCTCCTACGGCCTTGTGATGACAATCACAACATGGTCCTGGAAGGAAGGGATTTTTCAGTGCAATCCTCATTGCTACCTTCATTCAATATCAGATGTTGTCTTTAAACCTGATGCATACCTTGTTACCTCCGGAACTTGCACATGTTTACATGGAGACGTTTTGTTTTTTTTTTTTTCTTTCCAAAACTTTGGGCCAAATCATGAGCTTTTCTCAAACAGGGTGCACGGTTGACTTATACAAGACACTTGGATTGATCCGTGCCAAATGCTAGCCATGGCAGTGCATTCCACGGCACTGATTTTCCTTGCCCTCACTTGACAGTGTCTAACACTTGAAGTTTATCAACTGCCAAGCATTGCTTGTATTTGGAGGAAGCATTTCCTCGACAAAGCACGGCAGCACTCCCCGTAAGCACAAATTTCACCCCAAAGATGAACATGACAGAAAATGTTTTAACTCAAAGGTGAATGCATTCCCACTGTGCTCAAAACTACTCAAAGCAAATGTCACTGATGTGGGTACTTGGAAACTTCCTGGAAGCTTCCAGTGTGTGAGAGCAAGCAAGAACATGCAAGAGGCACGCGATGCCATGGATGCGGAATGCTTGCCTTCATAAGCTCGGGTACAACCAAGACAAGGAGTGAGGGGGAGCGAGCCAGACTTAGCAACCGGTGAGCTTGCACTCGCCACGGGCATCACACCCAAGCGAGCACACACCGCCAACCGGGGGTCGAGCCCGACCGCTCGGCATAAAACCAAAACGGCACCTGCTCACCAATACGCGGGTGAACCTGGCATGGTGGCCTCCTAAGGATCAGCACCCGGGAGATGCAGCTCCCCCAGAAAACACTCAAGGCAAGCAACATGATGCAGGGCACGGCAGTCAGAATGTACGGGCCCTAGCATCTACCGCATCACAGAGTCATAAGAAGCATAGGGCGTCAGACAATGGCCACATGTGTCTCAAGAGGAGCCCTAGGGTAAAGCTGTAGCAGCTGCAAGAGGACGTCCATGCCTCGTGCCAGAGCTGTCACGTCTGTTGCTTCCCCAGGTAGAGCCATGTCATTCAATCTGTACAAGTAAATGCACAGTGTGTGAGGGGCAAGAGGGCACAGAGTTGTGAGTGGCCAACGAACTTCAACACTCCCCCATGCCCCACAGCCAGTCAACCCATACACACGAGAGCAACACAAGGGAGATCACGAGAGGTGATAGAAACATGCTGGAACCAGACAGTCAACCAATCAGCCTGGATCATGTGGACAGATGAGACCAACAGAGTGGAGAGCACTCTTGAACACATTACGACTGAGTGCCTTCGTGAGGAAGTTAGCTCTTTGAGACCGTGTATCCACCAAAGCAACCTGGACAATGCCTGCAACAATGCACTCGCGAACAAAATGGTGCTCCACATTGATATGCTTGGTGCGTGAATGATGCATGTCGCTGTTCTCAGCAATCGCCTTAGTGCTTTTGTTGTCACAGTGCAGAGTGATGCAACGAATGGGCACACGTAGCTGCTGTAGCAAACGACAGAGCTAGACAGCCTCACATGTGCCTGTCCCAAGCGCAACATACTCAGCCTCAGCGGTGCTGCGTGCAACACACCCTTGCTTGCCGTTTTTCCAGGAGACTGCGTGCCACCGACAAGAAAGATGTAGCCTGTTTGGCTGCGGGCATCATTTTCATGCGCCCAATCACTATCTGTGAAGCCGTCCACCACGACTCAGGGCTGTGCACGAAAGTACAGTCCGATGCGGGGGGTGGAGAGGGCATAGCACACAACTCGCAATGCGGCCTGAAGGTGGCGCTCATGGGGACACTAGGAGAACTGGGAAATGAAGTTCACAGCAAACGCCACATCAGCACGGGTGGTAGTGGTGAGATACATCAATGAGCCAATGACCCTGAGGTAGTCGGTCACTTCAACCATCTCCCCGAGTGTGGACACCTCCCGAGACTTCAGTAAGGACTGACCATCGGGCGTCATGGGAGTGGACGCAGTAGGAATGGATGTGAAGAGCGGGGAGAATCGCTCCCCTAGGCTGCGTACGTATGCAGCCTGATGGACGTGCAAGGTACGCCGCTGCCGATCACGTTCCAACTCCATGCCAAGAAAGACCCGAGCTGGACCAAGATCGTTCATCTTGTATGTCGACTGAAGCAGAGCCTTGACTGCCCTGACAAAGGCGGCGTCAGGAGAGGCGATGAGAAGGTCATCCATGTAGACGAGAATGGCGACAAGTGGCTTGGTGGGGGCACTGAGGAACAAAGCAAGATCCACATGACTTCGTTTGTAACCACCCTTTTCAAGGGTAGCTGTGATCTCTTGGTTCCAACACCGTGAGGAGTGTTTCAAGCCATAGAGAGCCTTCCGCAAGTTTCATACCCGGTTCATTCCATCTGAGAAGCCGGGTGGCTGCACCATGTAGATCTCCTCATCCAACCTACCGTGGAGGAAGGCATTGTTGACATCCATCTGCTCAAGCTCCCAGTCGTGCTGAGCGACTTGGCCCAAGAGGGCTCTGGCCGTGGTGTAGCGACCAACTGGGGTGAAAGTCTTGTCAAAGTTAACACCAGGGATCTGAGAGAATCCCTTTGCGCTGAGGCGTGCCTTGTATCGCTCAATTGTGTTGTCAGGGTTCAGTTTGCGGCGGTACACCCACTTTGCTATAGCTGCCTAGCCACCCGGTGGGAGATCAACAAGCTCGTACACATCGTGCTCAGAGAGTGTATCAAGCTCGGCCTTCATGGCCTTCTCCCACAACGATGAGTCAGGGGCCGTGCGAGCTGCCTGTACAGTCAGGGGCTCAGGTGGAAGAGGTGAGAGACCAACGGTAGCAAAGCACAATGCAACATACCCAGCCACAGATGACGACAGGGTGGAATGGAACTCCTCCTCAAGAAGGGAGTATCCAAGTGCGGTGCTGGGGTGGACGACATATGCCGCAGTGGACAGGGCAGAGGAGACAAGACCGAGGGCGTGGAGACCGGGATCACCAAAGATCACTGAATGACATTGTGAAGGAAGCGTCCAGAGCCGTCCGCCATGAGTGTAGGGTGACACCGGTGGGATGGACGTTGCACGCGAGACGGAGGAAGGAGAGGGAGGACGCAGCTGGACAGACGGAGGCGGAGAACCCGTGGGATCGGGAGCACGCGGCTCAGACGGCGGAGAGAGTACAAGCGGCGGAGAGGCAGCACCAGGAGGAGACGTAGAGGATGCAGGCGAGACCGTGGAAGAAGACAGCTGAGGGGAAGGCGCAAGCAGAGGAGCAGAAGACTCGGAGGGAGAGGAGGACTGAGAGGGAGATGAAGGCAGGGCCGAACTCGACTCGGGAAACGAGGGGGAGCGAGGGGAGCGAGGGGAGCGAGGGTGACGAGGGACGCCCAGACGGGAGAACAGAAGGTCCAGAGGGCAGAGGACCACCCCCACCCGGAGAGGGTAGAGAGAGGGACCCACCGAAGCACGGAGAATTGCGCTCAAAGAGGTGTTCAAAGAAGAGAGCATCACGAGATTCAATGACACGACAGCGGGAGGGATCCCAAAAACGCCACGCCTTGGAGAAGGGAGAGCTGCCAAGAAAGAGACAGAGGCGACCATGAGGGGAGAGCTTACCGTCACGCTGGTCCGAGGGGACCCACACAGAGGCAAGACACCCCGTGACACATGCAAGACAGAGATCAGCACGGTGCCCAGTCCAGTGCACAAAGGGAGTGACAGTGTGAGGAAGGGGCCCATGGGGAACACGGTTCCAGACCCAGGTCATGTAGCACATGGCCTCAAAGGCAAAGAGAGGGGACTACCCGGAGGCAGAGAGCAGAGAGCGAACACCATCAGCAAGGGTGCGGTTCCAACGTTTGGAGACACCATTTTGCTCGGGTGTGTAGGGAGCAACGGACTCAAGACGAACACCACGGGATTGAAGAAAGCGAGAGGTGTGACCAAAGAACTCTCCACCCCGGTCGGTGCAAAAGACGCGCAAGGGGCGTCCACAAGCACGCTCAGCCTGCGGGAGCCAGGACACGAGGACATTAGTGACATCCCTCTTGTGGCAAAGGGCAAAAACGATAGCGAGAGAAGTCATCAGTCAGGCACAGGACGTAACGACCAAGTCCACCAAGGAAGTCGTGGGACAGGGGGCCCATGACGTTAGCATGGACCAGGTCAAGAGGGTGTGTCGTGGTGGACTCAGAGGTGCAAAAGGGTGAATGGTGCATTTTGCCACTGGCACAGTCAAGGCAGGAGGACGTGTAGGGAGGCGCAAATGTGGCAGGGTCAAGGCCAAGGGCACGCCGAAGGCGAAGGAGGCGCTGGATGACAGCAGTGTGAATGTGACAAAGGCGGTGGTGCAAGAGGTTGGCATGGTCGAGAGACAAGGAGAGGGTGACGTGAACAAGAACAGAGGCAGCGGAAGGGGAGGACAACGTGAGTGGAACACGGAACAAGCGATCACACCGCACACCACGGAGGACAACACGGCCAGACGAGCGTAGAGAGATGGAGGCGAGGCCACGGCTGGAGGAGAAGTCCATGCCCTGGTCATCAAGGGTTGTCACAGAGAGGAGACTGACTTCCAGGCCAGGCAAGTACAGTACATCAGACACGTAGACAGTGCCACTAGGTCCAACAAAGCGGACAACACCAACACCTTGAACAGGAAGCAGCTGAGCAGAGCCAGTGCAGACAGAGCGAACGGACTGAATGGGGCTGAGAGAGACGAAGGAAGAACGACAGGAGGTCATGTGATGGGTGGCGTCGGAGTCAATGATCCAGAGGCAAGGAGAGGCACGAGTGGAGGGGAGAACAAGACAGACAGCAATAGTGCCACGTGTTGAAGGAGAGGATGAGACACCAAGATGCGTGGGGAACATGTGTGACTGCCACTCTTCAACCCAGGCACAGTCATCAAGCAAGTCCCCCTGAACTCGACCAGAGGAGGCACCGCGAAGGGTGACCTCAGACTCATAAACAGACACACGAGACTGGCCACTCACACTCTCACCTCCCTGAGAGCGAAGGTGAAGAAGCTCCGCCAGCCGACGCTCAAGGGTACGCTCCTCATCACGGTGATCAAAGGAGCGCTCCAAGGAACGGTCGGAGGAGCGGTCCGAGAAGTGCCCGTCATCACGTGCCCATTGGGGTACGTGGTAGTGAGAGGATGGGGGACCGTAGTACAGAAGTCTAGAAGGAGGAGGAGTCCAGCCCCAGCGGTTGGGTGCTGGAGGTGCCAGATGAAGAAGGGCAGAGGTGGTGGAGAGGGCTGAGGCAGTGGAGGACGATGAGGAGGAGGCGACATTCACTTCAGCAAATGCCGACGAGGCAGTGACCCCAGTGCGGGCCCAGTGGGCTCGCATGGAGGAGGCCAGGCGGGCATCGTCACGAGGGGCAAGACATTTTGGCGCAGACTGACCAAAGGTGCCACAGTTCCAATAGGTGACATGAGCAGCAGTGGGGGCCGAGTTCTTGTTACCGCGGCCGCCCCCACGACCCTTGCCTCCGCGACCGCCACCACGGACGGATCCACCACCCCCACCTCGGGAGGCACTCTGCGTGGAGTGCACTGCTGCCTGCGATAAGGACGAGGAAGAGGAGGCTGCGGCAGAAGAGGAAGAAGAGGAGGTGGTGATAGCAGCTAATCCAGCGCAATGTATGTGCTTGTTTTGCAAAGCATTCCACCAGTCGGTGAGACGCGAGGCGGTGAAGTCAAAGAGGGGGCCGATCCCGGGTGGAGAATCAGCAGGAACATGTTCAGAGGCAAGACGCTCAAGTTTTGACTGAGAGACGTGTAGGTACAGGTCCGACAGTTCTGGAATGAGACCGGTCATGATGGAGAGACAGGAAGAGAGAGGGCCGGGAGCGGCCTTGCCAAGGTCACACAACAGACGCAAGCTACGTGCCCAATACTCATCTGCTGTTTCATCAGCTTGCATCTGCAAGGTATTGAATTGCACCGTGAGGGCGCACTGGGCCGCGTGGCCAGTCACCGTTTTGCGGCGGCGGATGAGTACGTAGGTGCTGATGGGGTCAGCTGGCGTGACGCGGGAAGGGTCAGCATTGTACATACCAATGTCGTCGAGGAGACTCTCTGGGCCTGCGTTGATGAGTGCTCGCACAGCGCGAGCAACCTCTATAGGCTGTGGCACAAACGGCAACTTAGCAGGCAAGTAGTACTACCAGAGGAGCTCACCCTGGGCCCACGCGCTGAAGCGAGTCTCCCAGGAGGTGAATGTGAGCTTCGAGGTGAATTGAGGTGGTGGAGTTTTAAAGTCCTTCTGCCGAGCTGGGAGCATACGACGGGCAAAGGCTGCTGCGGAGAGAGAGGGAGAGGAAGAGTTGGCATCAGCACCACCAGGAGGAGCAGACAAGTCTGCTGAGCCAGACTCAGTGGTAGGTAGAACTGCGGCAAAAGTGGGAATGGCACGCAGTCGCTCAAGAATGAGTGTGGCAACGGTAGCAGCAATCTCACTCTGTGATTCTTGCCCCCGATGAAGCTCATCTTCCGCCCTGCGGCGCTCTGCCTGCGCCTCACTAAGGGCGGCCTGGAGGGCTTCTATAGTCTCCTCTGGTGCAGGCATGATGGGAGAGAGAGAGAACCAAGTCTGGGAGTGGAGTAATGGAGAGGGGAGTGCAAGGAGAGCAAGGGGGTCAATGTGTATGCACTGCTCACCGCACTAGTGACGAGGGAGAAAAGTGAAGAGTGGCGGCACAATGGCTACAGCCGAGGAGAACAGGACCGCCACCCACCCTGCAACTGCCACGGTAAGACAGAGGAATCCTGTCGTGGTGGCGCCAGCAACTGCAGCAGAGGCCGATGCCACAAGAATGCCGGTGGTGATGGGTGATGTTGCGTGAAGAGGAGCACCAGTAGGCGTCAGCACTGCTGTGGCGGTGGACGCACTGATGGAGCCGACGGAGCTGGAGGTGGCGTCTGCTGCTGTGGAGGCTGCGGTGGCAATTGATGCGGCTGCTGCTGTGATCTGTGTGGCAATGTTGGCAGCTGCAGCTGCCAGTAGGGTGAGAGAGGCGGCTGTCTGTGCGTATGCCTCAGCTGCTCGGCCAACGGCCGTCTGTGCGGGGGCACGGCAGGCCCTAGCTATTGCTGCAAAGGTGGCTGCAGCACCAGCTGCAGCGTCAAGGATAGCACCAGCCAAGCCGATTGAGTCGGTATGCACGGGAAGAACAGGAATGACGCCAGGAACCTCAGGTGCAGTAGATGCCTGAGCCAATCCCGCTGCGGTAGGGAGAGGGGCAGACAAGGGTGTAGCAGCAGGCTCAGCAGGTTGGGAGCTGCTGGAGGGTTGCATTCTTGGTGAGAGAGGCGGTGACGGTGGGAGGTCGTCTGGGGTGTAGACCTGACGATCAATTTCAGCTTCCTCCCTTTCATGTTCGGCGTCAAGGTCGTCCGGCCAGTAGCTGTGGTCGAGTATACGCACCCACAAGGGGATGTCGTCGTCGTCCGCCAGTGTGAAAGGCCGGGAGAGTTGCTGCCGCAGCCGAGATGTACGCAGTGTGCACACCGCACTGACTGCAGGAGGTACCGTGGCACGCTGAGATGGTGATGGGACAATGGAGATGCACCGTGTCCGCTGAGACGAGCAACCTGCTGTAGGACAGCGGCGGGCGGTTGCGGCAGCTGCGCTCGTAAATCAGCCACTGTCGACGAGGCTAGCCGAGAGCGGCTGAGAGAGAGCTGCTAAGAGAGAGTGGCTGAGAGAGCGCGGCTGAGAGAGGGCGGCTGAGCGAGAGCGGCAGAGAGAGAGAGAGAGAGAGAGAGAGAGAGTGGCTGAGAGCCCCACGAAACGATGAGGTAAGGGCCCACCATACGGCACAGAGCAGCCAGAGATAGTGACAGATCCCACACAGAG
>SZWC01006803.1:115928-133180 GCA_023375785.1 Penium margaritaceum | reverse complement strand
CCAGTGTCTTCTTTATACTGTTCCTTAGTTGGACAACTCTGCGAGGAGTATCTAAGGCCAGATTGTGTGATTAGAATAAAGAATGAGCCTGGTGCATATAGTCCTAGGCCTGGCTTCTAAGGTGTGTGGGTAGTGGCACTTTTGGGGTGGTCACTCCACACCACCTCACCAGTCTGCCCATTGGCGCATCCACTGACCGCCAAGTGGCGCACTCTCCTCATGCATGGAGAAATGTCTAAGAAGCTTCCCCCTGTGCAGGAAGGTCAAAAAACCTCCTGCGCACATCAAGGCTCGATCACAGGACCGTTGCGCTACACTTCTAGTGTCTCGCTTGGACTTGCACCACAAACATAGTTTGGGGGACTTACTCTAAGGGAGCAGTGCATGTCCAACCTGTCCATCAAGCCATAGCAGTGGCGATGGGGCATAGAAGAACAACAGACCAAACAAAGTAGGCATACGGCACTAGCCATGACCAAAGAATTCCACTATATGTGGTCAACGGCGAGAACTCATAATTTGAGTCACAAATAGTCAGAGGAGGAAAAAATGGTTTGGGAATACTAGGTATTGAATAACAAGTACGAAGACCTTAGAAAGGTAGTGGCACATTGTAACTTTTATGCACAATGACCAACCAAAGTCGACATATGTCTATGACCATGATCAAAGAATACTACTATGTTTGATCAATGTTGACAACTCATAACACAAGTCACAAATGGTCAGAGGGGGAAACAATGGTTAAGGAATACCAGTTATCAACAAGTCACTACAAACACCTTCAAGAAGTAGTGGCACGGAGTGACTACCATGCACAATGACCAACCAAAGTATGCATATGTCAATGACAATGAACAAAGACTTTCACTATGTGTTGTCAACATAGAAAACGCATAATACAAAGCCAATTGGTCAGAGGGGATGCAATGATTTGGGAATTCTAGTTATTGAATAGAAATTACAAAGACCTTTAATGCCTATTGAAAAGATGTGGCTACCATACACAATGACAAGCCGAAGTATGCACATGTCACTGACCATGACCAAATTGTTTCATTATGTGTGGTCAATGTTGATACCTCATAGTACAAGTCACAAATGGTCAGAGGGTGAAACAATGGTCTGGGAATACTAGTTATCGACTTACACAAACAAAGACCTCCAATAAGTAGTGGCATGGTGTGGATACCATACACAATGAACAACCAAATTAGGCATATGTCACTGACCATGACCAACGAATTTAATTGCTTTTGGTCAACATTGACAGCTCATAACATGAGTTCCAAATGGTACGAGGGGGAAACAATGGATTGGGAATACTAGTAATTTACTAGCAAGTACAATCACCTTCAATAAGTAGTGCCAATATGTGGCTACCATGTACAATGACCAACCAAAGTAGGAATAATACACTGACCATGACCAAAGAATTTTACTGTGTGTGGCCAACGTTTTCAACTCATAATGCAAGTCAAAAATGGTCAAAGGGGGGGGAAATGATTTGGGAATACTAGTTAACGACTAGCAAGTACAAAAACCTCATTAGAAGTGGGACGTTATGGCTACCATGCACAATGATCAACCAAAGCAGGCACATACCACTGACTATGACCAATTAGTTTCAACGTGTGGTCAACGTTGACAACTCATAATACAAGTCACAAATGGTCAGAGGGGGAAAAAATGGTTTGGCAATACTAGTTATCAACTAGCAAGCACAAAGAAATTCAATACATAGTGGCACAGTGTGGCTACCATGCACAATGATTCACTAAAGTAGGCATATGTCACTGCTCATGAATAAACAATTTCACTATGTATGGTCAATGTTGACAAGTCATACTACAATTTAAAAATGGTCAGAGGGGGGAACAATGGTTTTAGACTGCTAGTTATCAACTGAAAAGTTTACAAACATTCAATAAGTTGTGGCACGGTGTGGCTAACATGAGCAATGACTAACCAAAGTAGGCATATGTCACTAACCATGACCAAAGCATTTCACTATGATGGGTCAACGTTGACAACTCATAATACAAGTTACAAATGGTCAGAAGGGGAAGCAATGGTTTGAAAATACTAGTATCAACTAGCAAGTAGAAATACCACCAACAAGGAAAGACACGGTGTGGCCACCAAACAAAGTAGGCATATATTGCTGACATCAACCAAACAATTTCACTATGGGCGGTCAACGTTGACAACTCATAATTCAAGCCACAAATGGTAAAAGGAGGAAACAGTGGTTTGGGAATACTAGTTATCAATGAGCAAGTATAAAGACCTTCAATAAATAGTGGCACGGTGTGTATACCATGCACAATGACCAAATAATTTCACTATAGGTGGTCAACGTTGACAAGTCCTAATACAATGCACACATGCTCAGAGGGGGAAACAATAGTTTTGGAATACTAGTTATCCACTAGCAAGTACAAAGAACTTCAATAATTAGTGGCACAGTGTGGCTACCATGCACAATAACCAACCAAAATATGCATGTCACTGACCATGACCATGGAATTCCACTATGTGTGGTCGATGTTCACAACTCATAACATGGGTAACAAATGGTCAGAGGGGGAATCAATGGTTTGGGAACACTAGGTATCGACTAGCAAGTACAAAGCCCTTCAATAAGTAGTGGCACAGTGTAACTACCATGCACACTACAAAAAGAGTAACCACATGTCACTGATCGTGACAAAAGAATTTCACTAAATGTTGACAACTCACAGCACAAGTCACAAATGGTCAGTGGGGGGGGGGGATGGTTTGAGAATGCTAGACATGAACTACCAAGTACAAAGAACTTCAATAAGTAGGGGCTCGGTGTGGCTACCATGCACAATGAACAACCAAAGTAGGCATATGTCACTGACCATGACCACAGATTTTCACTATGATGGGTCAACGTTGAAAACTCATAACACGAGTAAGAAACTTGCAGGAGGGGACACGATGGTTTGGGAATACTTCTTACAACCTAGCAGGTACAAGGATCTTCAATAAGAAGTTACACGGTGTGGCTACTGTGCACAATGATAAACCAAAGTAGGCGTATGTCATTCACCATGACCAACAAATTTCACTATGGGTGATCAACATTGATAACTCATAATACAAGTCACAAATGCTGAGAGGGGGAAACAATAGTTTGGGTAACTAATTACCGACTACCAAGTACGAAGACCTTCAATAAGTAGTGGCACGGTGTGGCTACCATGCACAATGACCAACCAAAGGAGACATGTGTCACTGACCATGTCCAAAGAATTTAACTACGGGTGGTCAACGTTGACAAATCATATACGAGTCACAAATGGTGAGAGGGGAAAACAATGCTTAGGGAGCACCCGGTATGGACTAGAAAATACAAAGACCTTCAACAAGTACTGGCACGGTGTGGCTAGCATGCACACTAACCGACAAAAGTAGGCAGATGTCAATGATAATGAGCAAAGAGTTTCACTATGTGTGATCAATGTTGAAAAATTATGAAACAAGATGCAAACGTTCAGAGGGGGAAACAATGGTTTGGGAATACTAGATATCTACTAGCAAGTACAAAGACCTTCAATAAGTGTTTACATGGTGTGTCTCCCATGCACAATGACCAACCAAAGTAAGCATATGTCACTGACCATGACCAAATTGTTTCACTACGTGTTGTCACCATTGCAAAAACATAATACGAGTCACAAATTGTCAGAGGGGAAAACACTGGTTCAAGAAAACTAGTTATGTATTAGCAACTATGAAGACCTTCAGTAAGAAGTGGCACGCTGTGGCTACCATGTACAATGACCAACCAAAGGAGGCATATGGAACTAGCCATTACCAATCAATTTCACTATATGTTTCAACATCTTGAGCTCATCATGCCAGTCACAAATGGTCAGAGGAGGAAACAATGGTTTGGGAAAACTAGTTATTGACAAACAAGTACAAAGACCTTCAATAAATAGTGGCACAGTGTTGATACCATGCACAATGACCAACCAAAGAAGGAATATGTCACTGACCATGACCAAAGAATTTCACTATGGGTGGTCAACGCTGACAACACACGATACGATTCACAAATGGTTAGCGAGGGAAACAATGGTTTGATAAACCTAGTTATAGATTGTCAAGTACAAAGACTTTCAATAAGTAGTGGCACGGTGTGGCTACCATGCACAATGACCAACCAAAGAATGCATATGTCACTGACCATGACAAAAGAACTCCAATATGTGTGGTTAACACCGACAACACATAACACCAGTAATAAATGGTCAGACCGGGAAACAATGGTTTGGGAACACTAGGTGTTGACTACAAAATACAAAGACCTTCAATAAGCAGTGGCACGATGTGGCTACCATGCAGAATAAAAAACAAAATTAAGCATATGTCACTGATCATGACCAGAGAATTTCACTATGTGTGGCCAATGCTGACAACTCATAATATGAGTCACAAATGATCAGAGGGGGGAAAAATGGTTTAAGAATACTAGTTGTCTACTAGCAAGTGCAAAGACCTCCAATAAGTAGCGGCACGGCGTGGCTACCACGAACAATGACCAACCAAAGTAGGCATATGTCAGTAACCATGACCAAAGCATTTCACTATGTGTGGTCAACGTTGCCAACTCATTATACAAATTGCAAATGATCATAGAGGGAAGCAATGGTCTGAGAATACTAGTTATCTATTAGCAAGTACAAAGACCTTCAATTAGAAGTGGCACGGTGTGGCTACCATTCACAATGACAAACCAAAGAAGGCATATTGTAGTAACCATGACCAAAGAATTTGACAAAGTGTGGTCAACATTGAGAACTATAAACACGAGTCACAAATGGTTAGAGGGTGAAACAAAAGATTGGGAACACTAGGCATTGACTAGCAATTGCAAAGAATTTCAATATGTACTGGCACGTTGTGGATATGATGTACAATGACCAATCAAAGTGAGGATATGTCTCTGACCACGAGCAAATGATTTTACTATGTGTGGTCAACGTTGACAACTCATAACTCGAGTAAAAAATGGTTTAGGACTCAGAGGACAAAACAATGGTTTGGGAATACTAGTTATTGACTGGCAAGTTAAAATACATTCGATTAGTGGCACGGTGTGGCTACCATGCACAATAAACAACCATATGTCATTGATCATGACCAAATAATTTCAATATGGGTGGTCAATGTTGACAACACATGATAGGAGTCACAAATGGTTAGAGGGGGAACCAATGGGTTGGAAATGCCAGGTATTGACTAGAAAGCACAAAGACCTTCAATAGGTAGTGGTACTGCGTGGCTACCATGCATAATGACCAACCAATGTACGCATATGTCACTGAAGATGACCAAAGAATTTCACAATATCTGGTCAACGTTGACAACTCATAATGCAAGTCACAAAATGGTCAGAGGGAGACATAATGGTTTGGGAACACTAGTTACAAAGTATCTATTGCAAAAACCATCTATAAGTAATGGCACGGTGTGGATACCATTCACAATGACCAACCAAGTTAGGCATAGGTCGCTGAACATGACCAAAAGAGGTTCACTATGTGTGGTCAACATTGAAAACTCATAATACGAGTCACAAACGGTCCGAGGGGAAAACAACGGTTTGGAATTACCAGTTATTGACTAAAATCACAAAGACCTTCAATAAAAAGTGGCACATTGTGGCTGCCATGCACAATGACCAAGCAAAGTGGGCATTTGTCATTGACAATGACCAAAGAATTTCACTATGTGTGGCCAACAATGACAACTCATGATACGAGTCACAAATGCTGAGAGGGGAAAACAGTGTTGTGGGAACACTAGTAATCAATTAGCAAGTACAAAAACCTTCAATACGTACTGGCCCAGTGTGGATACGATGCACAATGACCAACCAAAACAGGCATATGTCACTGCCCATGACCAAAGAATTCCACTATGTGTGATCAATGTTGGCATTTCATAATACGAGTCACAAATGATCAAAGGGGGAAACAATGGTTTTGGAATACAAAGAATTTCAATAATTAGTGGCAAGGTGTGGCTACCATGCACAATGACCAAGCAAATTAGGCGTATGTCACTGACCATGACCAAAAGAATTTCCCTATGTGTTGTCAACGTTGACAACTCATAACACAAGTCACAAATGATCAGAGGAGGAAACAATGGTATGGGAACGCAAGGTATCGACTAGAAAGTACAAATACCTTCAATAAGTCGAGGCAAGGAGTGGCTACCACGCACAATGACCCACCAGTGTAGGCATGTGGCACTGAGCACGACTTAAGAATTTCACTGTGTGGTCAACGTTGACAACTCATAACTCAAGTCAAAGATGGTCAGAGGACAATAAAATGGTTTAAGAATACCTGTTATCAACTAGCAAGTACAAAGACCTTCAATGAGTAGTCGCAAAGTATGGCTACCATGCACAATGAGCAACCAAAGTAGGCATGTGTCACTGACCATGACCAAAGAATTTCGCTTTCTGTGGTCAACATTGCTCCTCATAATACAATTCACAAATGGTCAGAGAGGGAAACAATGTTTTGGTAATACTAGGTATCAATTAGCTAAAACAAAGGCCTTCAATACGTAGTGACACAGTGTGGCTATCATGCACAAGGACCAACCAAAGTTGGCATATGTCAATGACCATGACCAAAAGAATTTCACTGTGTTTGGTCAACATCGAGAAATCTTAACATGAGTCACAAATGGTCAGAGGGGGAAATAACGGCTTGGGAATACCAGTTTTTGACTAGCAAGTAACAATACCTTCATTAAGTAGAGGCACGGGGTGGCTGCCATGCACAATGACCAACCAAAGTAGGCATGTGTCACCAACCATGATCTAAGGATGTCACTTTGTGTGGTCACAGTTGACAACCCATAATACGATTCGCCAACGGTCAGAGAGGGAAACAGTTGTTTAGGAATAATGGTTATTGACTAGAAAGTATAAAGAACTTCGATGAGTAGTGGCACGGTGTGGCTATCATGCACAATGACCAACCAAAGTAGGAATACGACACTGACCATGACCAAAGAATTTCACTTTCTGTGGTCAACGTTGCCAACTCATAAAACGAGTCACAAATGGTCAGAGGGGTAAATAATGGTTTGAGAATACTAGTTACATATTAGCAAGTACAAAGACCTTCCATAAGAAGTGCCAAGATGTGGATACACTGCAAAATAACCAGCGCAAGTAGGCATATGGCACTGACCATGACCAGATAACTTCACTAAATGTTTTCAACGTTGAGACCTCATAATATGAGTCACAAATAGTCAAGGGAAGAAAAAATGGTTTGGAAATAGTAGGTATCAACTAGCAAGTACAAAAACCTTGAATACGTAGTGGCACAGTGTGGCGACCATGCACAATGACCAACCAAAGAAGGCATATGTCCCTGACCATGACCAAAGAACTTCAATATGGGTGTTCAATGTTGAAAACACATAATACGAGACAGAAATGGTCAGAGGGAGAAGCAACGGTCTGGGAATACTATTTATGAACTAGTAAGTATAGAAGCCTTCAATACGTAGTGGCACGGCTTGGCTTCCATGGACAATGACCAACCAAAGTACGCATGTATCGGTGACCATGACCAATTAACTTTACTGTGTGGTCAACATTTACAACTCATAACACAAGTGACACATGGTCAGAGGGAGAAAAAATGGTTTGGGAATACTCCTTATCAACTAGCAAGTACAAAGAACTTTTGTAAGTAGTTGCACGGTGTGGATACCATGCACAATGAACAACCAAATCAGGCACATGTCACTGAGCATGACCAAATAACTTAACTATGTGTGGTCAATGTTGACAACTCATTATACAGATAACAAATGGTCAGTGGTGGAATCAATGTTTTGGGAATACTAGTTATTGACTGGAAACTACACAGACATTCAATAATTAGTGGCAAGGACCAACAGAACTAGGCACATGTCACTGACCATGACCAAACAATTTGTTATGATCGGCCAATGTTGACAACTCATAAAACAAGTCACAAATCGTCAGGGTGGAAGCTATTGGTTTGGGAACACTAGTTTTCAACTAAAAATTACAAAGGGCTTCAGTAAGTAGTGGCATTGTGTGGCTACCATGCACAATGACCAACCAATTAGGCGTGTGTCACTGACCATGACCGAAGAATCCCTTTATTGGTGGTCAACGTGGACAACTCATAATACGATTCACAAATGGTCAGAGGGGGGAACAATGGTTTCGGAATACTAGTAATCAACTAGTATAGAGACCTTTAATAATTTGTGGCGTGGTGTGGCTACTCTGCACAATGACCAACCAGATTAGGCATATGTCACTGACCATGACCAAAGAATTTCACTTTGTGTGGTCAACGTTGCCAGCTCATAATACGATTCACAAATGGTTAGAGGGGGAAACAATGGTTTTTGAATACTAGTTACAAGTTAACAAGTACATAGACCTTCAATAACTAGCAGCACAATGTGGATACCGTGCACAATGACCAACCAAAGTAGGCCTATGGCAGTGACCATGACCAAAGAGTTTCACTATATGTGGTCAACATTGAGAAATCATAATACAAGTCATAAATAGTCGGATGGGGAAACAGTGGTTTGGACATACCAGTTATTGACTAGCAAGTACAAATACCTTTAAAAAAGTAGTGAAAAGGTGTGGATACCATGCAAAATGACCAACCAAAAAGGTATTTGTCACTGACCATGATCAATGAATTTCACTAAGATTAGTCAACGTTGACAACACATAATACGTGTCGCAAATAATTAGAGGGGGAAACAATGGTTTTGAAGTACTAGGTATCAACTAGTAGGTACAAAGACCTTTAATGAGTAGTGGCATGGTGTGGCTACCATGCACAATGACTAACCAAAGTAGGCATATGTCAGTGACCATGACCAAAGAATTTCACTATGTTTCGTCAACGTTGACAACTCAAAACACGGGTCACAGACAGCCGCAGGAAAAAACAATATTTTGGAAATACTAGTTATCATCTAGCAAGTTCAAAGACCTTTAACAAGTCGTGGCACGGTGTGGCTACCTTGCTCAATGACCAACCAAAGTAGGCATACGTCAATGTCCACGACCAAAGATCTTCACAATGTGTGGTCAATGTTGACAACTAACAATACGAGTCACAAATGGTCAGAGGGGGAAACACTGGTTTGGGAATACTAGTCATCAACAAAAAAACTACAAAGACCTTCAATAAGTAGTGACACAGTGTGACTACCATGCACAATAACCAACCAGACAAGGCATATGTCACTGACCATGACCAAAGAATTTCATTATGGGTGGTCAATGTTGACAACTCATAATACAAGTCACAAATGGTTAGAGGGGGAAACAATGGTTTGGGAGTACTAGTTATCGAGTAGCAAGTACAAATACATTCAATAAGTAGTGGCATGGTGTGGCTACCATGCTCAATGACCAACCAAAGTAGGCATACGTTGCTGACCCTGAACAAATGATTCCACTATGTGTGGTCAATGTTGACAACTCATAATGAGATTCACAAACGGTCAAAGGTGGAAACTATTATTTGGGAATACTAGTTTTTAAGTGGAAAAAAACAAAAAACGTCAGTAGATAGTGGTTTGGTGTGGTTACCATGCACAATGACCAACCATATAATGCATATGTCACTAACAATGTCCAAGAAAATTCAGTGTGTGTGGTCAACGTTGACAAATCACAAAAAAAGTCACAAATGGCCAGAGGTGGAACAATGGTTCCAGAATACTAGTTTTATACTAGCATTTATAACGACCTTCAATAAGTAGTGGCACGGCGTAGCTACCATGCACAATAACTATGATTGGTCAACGTTCACAACTAAAAATACCTGTAGCAAACACTCAGAGGAGGGAAACATTGTTTAAGAATACTAGCTATTGACTAGAAAGTACTGGCTTTATGTGGCTACCATGCACAGAAACCAACCAAAGAAGGCATGTGTCACTGACCATGACCAACGAATTTCACTATGGGTGGTTAACATTGGCAAAACATAATGTGATTAAAAAATGGTTGGAGGCAAACACAATGATTTGGGAATGCTCCTTATCCACTAGTAAGTATGAAGACCTTCAATACGTAGTGACATGGTGTGGGTACCATGCATAATGACCAACCAAAGAAGGCATATGTCAGTGACCATGACCACAGAATTTCACAATGTGTGGTCAACGTTGACAACTTTTGACACAAGATAAAAATGGTCAGAGGGAGAAACAGTTGTTGGGGAATAACAGTTATCAACTAGCAAGTACAAAGACCTCTTATAAGTATTGGAAAAGTGTGGATACCATGCACAATGACCAACCAAATTAGGCATATGCCACTGAACATGACCAAAAGCATTTCACTATGTGTGGTCAATGTTGAAATCTCATTATACAAGTCACAAACAGCCCAAGGGGGAAACAATGGTTTGGAAAACACCAGTTATTGACTAGCAATTACGAAGACCTTTAGTGACTAGTGGCACGGTGTAGCTACAATGCACAATGACCAAGCAAAGTAGGCATACGTTACAATCAATGACCAAAGAATTTCACTATGTGTGGTCAACGCTGCCACCTCATAACACAAGCTACAAATGGTCAGAGGGGGAAAAAATGGTTTAATAATACCACTTATCTATTCACAAGTACAAAGAACGTCAATAAGTAGTGGCATGGTATGGCTACTATGCACAATGACCAACAAAGCAGGCATATGGAACTGACCATGACCAAACGTTTCTCTACATGTGGTCAACATTGAGAACTCATGATTCGAATCATAGATGGTTAGAGGGGCAAACAATGGTTTTCCAATACTAGCTATCAACTAGCAAGCATAGAGACCTTCAACGAGTAGTGGCATGGTGTGCCTACCATACACAATGACCAACACAATTAGGCTCGTGTCATTGACCATGACCAAAAGAATTTCACTGTATGTGGTCGACGTTGAAAAATCATAATACGAGTCACAAATGGTCAGAGGAGGAAACAATTGTTTGGGAATACAAGTTATCCACTGGCAAGTACAAAGATCTTCAATTAGTAGTGGCATGGTGTGGCTACCATGATTAATGAATAACCAAAGGTAGCATATGTGACTGGTCATGACCAAAGAATTTGAATATGGATGGTCAACATTGACAACTCATAGTACGAATTACAAATGGTCAGAAGGGGAAACAATGGTTTGGGATACTATTTTTCAACTAGCAAGTACAAAGACCTTCAATAAGTAGTGGCACGGTGTGGCAACCATGGACAACGGCCAACCAAAGTAGGCATATGTCAGTGAACATGACCAAAAGAATTTCAAACTCTGAAATGCATAAGAGGAGTCACATGCGATCAGAGGTGGAATGCATGGTTTGGAATTACCAGATATTGAAAAGCAAGTACAAAGACCTACAATGCGTAGTGGGGCGGTAGGGCTACCATGCACAATGGCCAACCGAAGTAGGCATTTTTCACTGACCATGACCAAATAAATTCACGATGTGTGGCCATCGTTGAAAACTCATAACATGAGTCACAAATGGTCAGAGGGGGCAACAATGGTTTCGGAATTCTAGCTATATTCTTGAAAGTACAAAGACCTCCAATACGCAGTGGCACGGTAGGGCTGTCATGCACAATCACCAAAGAAAGTAGGCATATGGCACTGACTATGTCTAAAGAACTTCACTATATGTGGTAATTGTTGAGAACTCATAATGCGAGTCACAAATGGTCAGAGAGAGAAACAATGGTTTGGGAGTACTAGATATCAACTTGCAAGTACAAAGACCTTCTATGAGTATTGGTCATAGTCAGTGGACTATGACCAAAAATTTTCACGGTGATGGGTCAACGTTGACAACTCATAATACGAGTCACAAATTGTCAGAGGGGAAAACAATTGTTTGGGAATAGTTTTCAACTAATAAGTACAAAGACTGTCAATAAGTAGTGGCGCGGTATGGCTACCATTCACAATGACCAACCAGAAGAGGCATATTTCACTGACCATGACCAAAGAATTTCCCAATGGGTGGTCAACGTTGACATCTCATAATACGGGTCACAAATGGTCAGAGGGGGAAACAATGGTTTAGTAATACCTGTTCTCAAATAGAAAGTACAAAGACTGTCAATACGTAGTGGCACGATGTGGCTATCATGCACAATGACCAACCAGATGAGGCATATGTCTCTGACCATGACCAACAAATTTCCCTATGGGTGGTCAACATTGACAACTCATAATGCGAGTCACAAATGGTCAGAGCGGGAAACAATGGTTTGCAAAAATTAGGTATCAACTAGTAAGTACAAGCATCTTCAATAGGTAGTGGCAACACGTGGCTGACATGAACAATGACCAACCAAAGTAGGCATGTGTCACTAACCATGACCTAAGAATATCACTATGTGTGATTAACGTTAACAACTTATAGACGAGTCCGTAACAGTCAGAAGGGGGTTAAATGGTTTTGGAGTACTAGTTATTGACTAGCAAGTACAAAGACGTTCAATTAGTAGTGGCATGGTGTGGCTACCATGCACAATGACCAACCAATGTAGGCATATGTCACTGACCATGACCAAAGAATTTACTATTTTTTGTCAACATTTCCAACTCATAACATGAGTCACAAATGGTCAGAGGGGGAAACAATGGTTTGAGAATACTAGTTTTCTGTTGGAAAGTACAAAGACCTTCAATGAGAAGTGGCACGGTTTGGCTACCATGCACAATGAACAATCAAAGTAGGCATATGGCACTGACCGAGACCAAAGAATTTCACTATATGTGGTTAACGTTGAGAACTCATAACACGAGTCACAAATGGTCAGGGGCACAAACAACTGTTTGGAAATAATAGCAATAAACTAGCAAGTACAGAGGCCTTCAATTGGTAGTGGCACGGTGTGGCTACCATGCACAATGACCGACCAGATTAGGCGAATGTCACTGACCATGACCAAAGAATTTCACTGTGTGTGGTCAACGTTGACAACTCATGATACAAGCCACACTTGGTCAGAGGAGGACACAATGGTTTGGGAATACTAGTTGTCAAAATGAAATTTCAAAGACCTTCAATAGGTAGTGGCACGATGTGGCTACCATGCACAACAAACAACAAGAAAGGGCATATGTCACTGATCATGACCAAAGAATTCAACTACGTGTGGTCAGCATTGAAAAATCATAATACGAGTCACAAACGGTCAGAGGGAGACACAATGGTTTCAGAATACTAGTTATCAACTAGCTAGTACAAAGACCTTCCATAAGTAGTGGCACAGTGTGGGTACCATGCACAATGTCAAACCAAATTAGGCATATGTCACTAAACATGACCGAACAAACTTCACTATGTGTGGTAAATGTTGAAACCTCATAATACAAGTCACAAAAGGTCAGAAAGGGAAACAATGTTTTGGAATGACAAGGTATCGACTAGAAAGTACAAAGAACTTCAATAAATAGAACTACAGTGTGGCTACCATGCACAATTATCAACCAAAGTATGCATTTGTCACTGACCATGACCATAGAATTTCACTATGTGTGGCCAACGTTGACAATTCATAACACAATTTATCAACAAGTTATGGGGGGAACTATGTTTTTGTAATACTAGTTATCAATCAGCAAGTACAAGAACCTTTAGTACGTAGTGGCACGGTATGGCTATCATGCACAATGACCAACCAAACTAGGCATAAATCACTGACCATGTCAAAAAAAAATCACTATGTGTGGTCAACGTTGACAACTCATAATACAAGTCACAAATGGTCAGAGGGGGAAACAATGGTTTGGGAACACTTGCTGCCTAGCAAGAACAAATGCCTTCAGTAATAAATAGCACAGCTTTTCTACAATGCACAATGACCAACAAAAGTAGGCATGTGTCATTGACCATTACGTAAGGATGTCATGATGTGTGGTCAACGTTGACAAATCATAATACAATTTGCAAACGGTTAGAGGGGGGAGCATTGGTTTGGGAATGCTAGCTATCCACTACCAATTACAAAGACTTTCAATAAGTAGTAGCATGGTGTGACTACCATGCACAATGAACAACCAAAGCAGGCATATGTCATTGACCATGACCAAAGAAACTCACTTTGTGTGATCCATGTTGCCAACTCATAACACGAGTCACAAATGGTCAGAAGGGGGGAAACAATGGTTTGATGATTCTAGTTATACATTAGCAAGTACAAAGACCTTCAATACAAAGTGACACAGTGTGGCTATCATGCACACAGACCAACCAATGTAGGCATATGTCACTCACCATGACCAAAGAATATTGCTGTGTGTGGTCAACGTTGACAGCTCATAATACGAGTTGCAAATGGTCAGAGGTGGAAACAATGGTTCAGGAATACTAGATATCGACTAGCACATATAAAGACCTTCTATAAGTAGTGGCATGGGGTGGATATCATGCACAAAGACCAACCAAGGAAGGCATATGTCACTGACCATGACCAAAGATTTTCACTATGGGTGGATTGCGTCAGCAACACATAACATAAGTCACGAATGGTTAGAGGGGGGGAAAATGGTTTGGGATTACTAAGTATCAAATAGTAGGTAGAAAAATCTTCAACAAGCTGTGGAAAGGTGTCGCTACCATGCACAATCACAAACCAAAGTAGGCATATGTCAGCGACCATCACCAAAGAATTTCACTGTGTGGTCAACCTTGACAACACATAATATGAGTCACAAATGGTCAGAGGGAGAAACAATGGCCGGAGAATACTAGTTATCAACTAGCAAGTGCAAAGACCTTCTAGGAGTACTGGCACAGTGTGGACCAACAAAATTAGGCATATGTCACTGAACCTGACCAAAGGCATTTCACTATGTGTGGTCAACATTGAAAACTTATAATACGAGTCTCAAACAGTTAGAGGGGGAAACAATGGTTTGGAAAATACCAGTTCTTGACTAGAAAGTACAAATACTTTTCATAAGTAGTGGCACGGTGTGGCTACCATGCACAATGATCAACCAAATTTGGTATATGACACTGACCATGACTAAAGAATTTCACCATGTGTTGCAAACATTGACAACTCATAACACAAGATAAAAATTGTGAGAGGGAGAAACAATGTTTTTGGATTACTTTTTATCAACTATCAAGTACAAAAACCTTCAATGCATAGTGGCACCGTGTGGTTACGATGCACAATGATCAACCAATGTAGGCACATGTCACGGACCATGACCAAAGAATCTCACTATGATGGGTCAACGTTGGCAATTCATAATACGAGTCACATATGGTCAAAGGGGAATACAATGGCTTGGGAATGTTAGTTTTCAACTAGCAAGGACAAAGACCTTCAATAAGTAGTGGCATGGTGTGGCTAACATGCACAATGACCGACAAATGTAGGTATATGTCACTGACCATGACCACAGAATTTCACTATGTGTCGTCAACATTGAAAACTCATAAAAATACGAGTCACAAATGGTCAGAGAGGGGAAGAATGGTTTATCAATACAAGTTATCAACTAGCAAGTTGAAGACCTTCAATAACTAGTGGCACGGCCTGGCTATCACGCACAATGACCAACCAAAGGAGGCATATGTCAACAACAATGACCAAAGAATTTCACGATGGGTGGTCAACGTTGAAAACTCATAATACAAGTCACAAATGGTCTGAGGGTAAAACAATGGTTTGGGAATACTAGGTATTGACTAGCAAGTACAAATACCATCAATAAGTAGTGGCACGGTGTGGCTACCATTCACACTGACCGTGACCAAAGAATTCCACTATGTGTGGTCAACGTTCACAACTCATGACACGAGTCATAAGTAGTCATAGGGGGAAACGATGGTTTGGGAACACTAGGTAGTGACTAGCAAGTAGTAATACCTTCAATTCGTAGTCACGCGGTGTGGCTACCATGCACAATGACCAACCAAAGTAGGCATATGTCATTCTCTGATCATGACCAAAGAATGTCACTATGTGTGGTCAACTTTGACAACTTACAAGATGAGTCAAACGTGGTCAGAGGGGCAAACAAGTGTTTGGGAATACTGCTTACCAAGTAGCAAGTACAAACACCTTCAATAAGTGGCGGTACGGTGTGTCTACCGTGCACAATGACCAAACAATTAAGACATATGTCACTGACAATGACCAAAGGAATTTCACTGTGTGTGGTCAACGTTGACAACTCATATTACAAATCACAAAGGTTCAGAGTGGGAAACAATGGTTTGGGAATACTAGTTGTGACTATCAACTACAAAGACATGCAATAAGTAGTTGCATGGTGTGGCTAACATGCACAATGACCAACCAAAGGAGGCACATGGCACTGACCATGACCAAAGAATTTCACTACATGTGATCAGCGTTGAGAACTCATAATACAAGTTACAAATTCTTCAAGGGGGAAACACTGGTATGGGAATACAAGCTATCAAATGGCAAGTACAAAGACCTTCAATGAGTAGTGGCACGGTGTGGCTATCATACACAATGACCGACCAAAGTAGGCATATGTCACTGACCATTACCAAAGTATTTCACTATGCATGGTCAACATTGGCAACACAGAATACGAGTCATAAATGGTCAAAGGGAAAAGCAATGGTTTGGGAATGCTAGTTATCGACTAGTGAGTACAAAGATCTCCAATAAGTAGTGGCATGGTGTGGCTACCATGCACAAAGACCAAGAAAATTAGGCATATGGCAGTGACCATGGCCAAAAGATTGCACTATGCGTGGTTAACAATGACAACTCATAATACGAGTCAAAAATGCTGAGATGGAGATATCATGGTCCGGGAATACTATTCATCAACTAGAAAGTACAAGGACCTTCTATAAGTAGTTGCATGCTGTGGATACCATGCACAATGACCAACCATGTGTGGTCAGTATTGAAAACTCATAGTACGAGTCACAAATGGCCAGAGGGGGAAATGATGGTTGGGCAATACCAGTTACACAGCGTTTGGAGTTGTGCAAAATTGCATGAAGGTTTACAGGGTTTTACAGAGTTGTACGGAGTTGTATGGAGTTGAACAGAGTTGTAGGACGGTGTACGGAATTGTATCGATATCTACAGAGTTGTACAGAGTTGTACAGATTTGTTCTTGGTTGTACAAAACTGTAAAGAATTGTACACAGTTACACGGA
>SZWC01006803.1:80590-100556 GCA_023375785.1 Penium margaritaceum | reverse complement strand
TGCAAACCAAACGAACCTAAAGTGTGGATCCCTCGTTCGAGGGTGATATGTTATCTTGGTTGCAATACCAAGAGCGGTTGGCGGCCTCCCATGCCGGGACCTGTTTTCTAGACCGTTGCTATCCGGCGCATTGACAGTAAGGAGTTGTGCGGAGTTGTACGGAATCATGCTGAGTCATGTGGAGTTGTAGGGAGTTGTACAGAGCTGTACAGAGCTATACAGAGATGTATGGAGTTTTACAGAATTGTACAGAGTAGTACAGAGTTGAACGGATTTTTACGGAGCTGTACGCTTTAGTAGCAATTTGAAGAAGCATTGTACAAAGTTATATGGTGTTGCACGGAGTTTTATGGGATTGTACGGTGTTGTAAGGAGCCATATGGCATTTTATGGAGTTGTACAGAGCTCTGCGGAGTTGGACAGAGGTGTACAGTGTTGTGCAGGGTTCTAGAGTTTTGTACAGAGTTTAACAAAGTTTTACGGAGTTGTCCGGAGATGTCCTGAATTGTATGGAGTTGTACAAAGCTGTACAAAGTTTTACAAAGTTTTACAGAGTTCTGCGGAGCTGAATGAAACTGTACGGAGTTGTAAAAATTTGTACAGATTTGTACAAATTGGTAACGAGCTATACAGAGTTGCACAAAGTTGTACAGAGTTTGTACTGAGCTGTACAGAGTCGTACAGAACTGTAGCAATTTGCAGCGAGTTGAAGCCAGTTTTACAGAGTTGGACGGAGTTGTACGGAGTTTGAAAGAGTTATATGGAGATGTACGGAGTTGTACAAAGTTTCATGGAGTTCTACTGAGTTTTAGCAACTTGTACAGAGTTGTACGCAGTTGTGGCAAGTTGTCAAAATTTCTATAGAGCTGTACAGAGNCCTCTCGAGTAGTACCTCGGGATTGCCATCCACCGCAACCGAGTAGCAGGCACCATCGAACTCAACCAAACCAAATACATCGGTGAGGTACTAAAGCGCTACCCCATGGAAGACTGCAAACCTGTCAGCAACCCAATGACGACCGATGCAAAGCTGAAGGCCTCCATGTCGCCAAGCAACAAAGCAGAGCAAAGGGAGATGCAAGACATCCCCTACCAGTTCGCCGTGGGTAGCATCATGTACGCCATTGTAGGGACTCGTCCGGACATCTGCTATGCTGTGGGACAAGTGAGCAGATCCTTGGCCAACCCTGGGCCACAACATTGGCAGGCAGTCAAGCGGATCTTGCGCTACCTGCAGAAGAGACGTCACATGGGCCTCGTCCTTGGAGGCCAAGAAGGAACGAACCCCCTTTGCCTGAAGTGCTACACTGACGCTGACTGGGGAGGAAATCTCGACGACAGGAAATCCACCTCTGGATACGTGTGCATCTTGAATGGTGCTGCCATCTCATGGGCCAGCAGGAAGCAGGATTGTGTTTTTGTGTCCACGGCAGAGGCAGAGTACATTGCTCTGTCTGAGGTGTACAAGGAGGTTCAATGGCTGCGCACCCTACATGGCGAAATGACGGTGCCCCAGAAGGACGCCACGGTCGTACTCTTGGACAACATGAGCGCCATCTCGATGGCTCAAGACGAGATCATCTCCCGGGGAACAAAGCACATCGACATACATTACCACTACTCACGTGACCTGCTCATGAAGAACGTGGTAGACTTGCAGCACTGCGGAACGAAGAGCATGCTTGCTGACTGCATGACCAAGCCGCTGGAGAGCGACTTGCACTATGCAGGCATTCTTGGATTCCGCATGAGGACTGCCGCAGAGGAAGGATGAGCCCCAAGGTATTGATGGAGTCCAGTAAGCGATAGATAGACAGAGGTGCAAGGGAGAGATTTGTTGAAACAGTATGCACTTTGTCCACTGCCTAGCTGGCTAGCTACACATACAGACAAGGCATGCACAGCTCTATGGAGTACGTCCCCTTGGTCTGTTCTGAGATGGGCCAGGAATGCACTGCCCATAATGGGTATGTACCTTGTGGCTCATCAAAGGAACCAAACCTTTTTGGGTTGGTTGAATAGGCACCGGAGTCTCAAACGGGAGGTCGCGGGTTCAAACCCCGCAACAGCCGCAATTTTCTTTGTGGCCCAAACTGGGAAAGAAGGCTTCTAGGAAGCTTACCAGAGCCTGCCTTGAGGATGACACTTGGCGGTCTAAGGACGCGCCAAGTAGGACTGTAGGTTGAGGTTGGCTCCATTGGAGCCACTGCAAGCAGAACCTTTAGCAAAGCTCTACAAGTATAAAGGCATGTACCTTGCATGCATCCATTTACAGTTCTTGCCTTTGAGACTCCTCACAGAGTGTCCAACCAAAAGTAGACACTAAAGACCAACATGCGGACATGCAAACCAAACGAACCTAAAGTGTGGATCCCTCGTTCGAGGGTGATATGTTATCTTGGTTGCAATACCAAGAGCGGTTGGCGGCCTCCCATGCCGGGACCTGTTTTCTAGACCGTTGCTATCCGGCGCATTGACAGTAAGGAGTTGTGCGGAGTTGTACGGAATCATGCTGAGTCATGTGGAGTTGTAGGGAGTTGTACAGAGCTGTACAGAGCTATACAGAGATGTATGGAGTTTTACAGAATTGTACAGAGTAGTACAGAGTTGAACGGATTTTTACGGAGCTGTACGCTTTAGTAGCAATTTGAAGAAGCATTGTACAAAGTTATATGGTGTTGCACGGAGTTTTATGGGATTGTACGGTGTTGTAAGGAGCCATATGGCATTTTATGGAGTTGTACAGAGCTCTGCGGAGTTGGACAGAGGTGTACAGTGTTGTGCAGGGTTCTAGAGTTTTGTACAGAGTTTAACAAAGTTTTGCGGAGTTGTACGGAGTTGTACAGAGTTGTAGCAGATTGTAAGGAGTTGTACGGACTTGTACAGAGTTGTAGCAGATTGTAAGGAGTTGTACGGACTTGTACAGAGTTGTACAGAGTTGGACGGAGTTGTACGGAGTTTGAAAGAGTTATATGGAGATGTACGGAGTTGTACAAAGTTTCATGGAGTTCTACTGAGTTTTAGCAACTTGTACAGAGTTGTACGCAGTTGTGGCAAGTTGTCAAAATTTCTATAGAGCTGTACAGAGTTGTACGTATTTGTACAGAGTTGTAGCAGATTGTAAGGAGTTGTACAGAGTTGTAAGGAGTTGTAAAGAGTTGTACTGAGTCATATGGAGTTGTAGCAAGTTGTAAGGAGTTCTACGCAGTTGTACGGAGTTGTACAGAGTTGTAAGGAGTTGTAAAGAGTTGTACTGAGTCATATGGAGTTGTAGCAAGTTGTAAGGAGTTCTACGCAGTTGTACGGAGTTGTACAGAGTTGTACAGAGTTGTACACTGTTGTACACGGTTGTATGGAGTTGTACAGAGTTGTACGGAGTTTTGCGGAGTTGTACGGAGTTGTATCAAGCTATACAGACATGTACAGAGATGTATGAAGTTGTATGGAGTTGTACTGACTTTGGACGGAGTTGTATGGAGTTGCACGAAGTTGTATGGAGTTGTATGCATTTGTACGGAATTGTACAGAATTGTATGGAGTTGTACAGAGTTGTATGAACTTTTGTGGGGATACAAAAAGTCATGGGGAGTTGTAGGGAGTTGCAGGGAGTTGTATGGAGTTGTACGCAGTTGTACGGAGTTATGAAAACTTGTACAGAGTTGTACGGTTTACTATGGAGCTGTACAGATTTGTAGCAAGTTGTAGAAACATTCTAGGAGGTTTAATGGAGTTGTACGAAGGTTTATGGAGCTGAACAGAGTTGTACATAGCTGCATGGAATTGGTTTTACAGACTTGTACGGAGTTATATGCAGTTTTATGGTGTTGTACGGAGTTTTACAGAGTTGTTTGGAGTTGGAGAGATTTGTATAGAGTTGTTTGGAGTTGTACAGAGGTGTACGGGGTTGTACTGAGTTGTGGTTTTTTGTACAGAATTGAAAGAATTCTTAAAGACTTGTGCAGAGTTGTACGGAGCTGTACGGAGTTAAACTCGGTTGTTGTAATTTGTACGGAATTGTACAGAGGCGTAAGCAGCTTTACGGAGCTGTACAGAGTTGTATGGATTTGTACAGAGTTGTACGGAGCTGTACGGAGTTAAACTCGGTTGTTGTAATTTGTACGGAATTGTACAGAGGCGTAAGCAGCTTTACGGAGCTGTACAGAGTTGTATGGATTTGTACAGAGTTGTACAGATATGTAGAGAGTTATATGGATTTGCATGGATTTTTACAGAGTTGTAAAGTGATGTACAGAGTTGAAGGGAGTTGTACGGAGCTGAACACAGTACTATGGAGTTGTACGGAGTTGTACAGAGATGTAGGGAGCTTCATGGAGTCATACGTAGTTGTACGGCGTTGTACGGAGCTGTACGGATTTGTAGCAAGCTTTATGGAGTCGAACAGAGTTGTACAAAGTTGTACAAAGTTGGAGGGAGTTGTAAAGAGTTATGCCGAGTTGTACGGAATCGAACAGAGTTTTGCAGATTTGTAGAGAATTGTACAGAGTTGTACGGAGATATACGAAGTTGTAAGAAGTTGTACGGATCTGTACAGAGTTTCACAGAGGTGTATGAAATTGTACAGAGTTGGACAAATTTGTACGGAGTTATACAGATTTGTATAGAGGTTTATGATGTTTTACGGAGTTGAAAATAGTTGTGCAGAGTTGTACGGAGTTTAAAGGGATTCTAAGGAGTTTTACATAGTTGTACAGAGCTGAACGGAGTCGTAGCAAGTTGTACGAAATTCTATGCAGTTTTACAGAATTGTACGGAGTTATACGGATGTGTACACAGTTGTACAGAATTCCACGGATTTGTACAGAGTTCTACGTAGTCATAGAAAATTTTAAGAAGTTGTACCTAGTTTCATGGAGTTGTACATACTACTACGGTCTTGTACGGAGTTGTATCTTGTTGTACAGAGTTGTATGGATCTGTTTGGATTGTACAAAGTTGTGTACAGTTGTACGGAGTTGTAGAGAGTTGTAGAGTGCTACAGAAATTTGTACAGAGTTGTACATATTCTTATGGAGTAGTACTGAGCTGTACGGAGTTGTACGATACTTTCGTGAGTTGTACGGAACTGTGCGGAGCTTTACGGAGTTGAACGATGTTGTGGAAGTTCATTTGGAGCTGTACAGAGTCCTACAGAGATGTACGCAGTTGTGCAGAATTGTACATATTTGTACGGAGCTGTACAAAGTTTTTCGGAGTTATACAGAGTTGTACATAGTTGTCCGGAGTTTGACGGTGTTGTACGGGGTTGTACGGAGTTGCATGGATTTTAGTGGAGTTGTACGGAGTTGTACGGAGTCCTACAAAGTTGTACAGATGTATAGAAAGTTGTACAGATTTGTACGGAGTTGAACAGAATAATACGGAGTTGTAAGGAGTGGTACAGAGTTGTACGGAGTTGTATGGAGTGGTACAGAGTTGTACGGAGTCGTACGGAGTTGTAGTGAGTTGTAAGGAGTTGTACGGACTTGTACAGAGTTGTACGGAGTTGTATGGAGTGGTACAGAGTTGTACGGAGTCGTACGGAGTTGTAGTGAGTTGTAAGGAGTTGTACGGACTTGTACAGAGTTGTACAGATCAGAACAGTATTCTATGGAGTTGTACAGATTTTTTTGGAGCTGTACGGAGTTGTACCGAGTTGTACGGAGTTGTAGGGAGCTATACGGAGTTGTATGGAGTTTTACGGAGTTGTAGCAAGGTGTACGGAGTTGCACGGAATTGTAAGGAGGTATGCGGGGTTGTACGGAGTTTTATAGAGTTGTGCGGATCTGTATGAAGCTGTACGGAGCTGTACGGAGTTGTACAGAGTTATACAAAGTTGTACAGCTTTGTACCAAAATGTACGGGGTTGTATAGAGCTTTACATGTTTGCATAGAGTTGTACACAGTTTGTACGGAGTTGTAGCGAGTTGAAGTGAGTTGTACGGAGTTGTACGGAGTTGTACAAATTTGTGCAGAGTTGTACCGAGTTATACCGGGTTGTACAGAGTTGTGCAGAGTTGTACAGAGTTTCACAGAGTAGTACGGAGTTGTATGGAGTTGTAAGGAGTAGAACCGATTTTTACAGAGTTTTTAGGAGCTGTACAAAGTTGTATGCAGTTGTACGGAGTCCAACTGAGTCATAGGGATTTTCAGGGAGTTGTAGGGAGCTGTACAGAGTTGTACAAGGATGTACAGAGTTTTATAAGGCTGTACAGAGTAGCACAGAGCTTTATGGAGTTTTACGGTGTTGTATGGGCTAAAAGAAAGTTGAAGAAATTTTTTAAGGAGTTTCATGATGTTGTTCGGAGTTGTATGGAGTTGTACGGAGTTTTACGTAGCTGTATGGAATTTTATGGAGTTGACAGAGCTCTGCACAGTTGTACAAAGTTAACAGAGTTGTAAGGATTTGTACAGAGCTGTACAAAGCTGCAGCAATTTGTACATATTTGTACGGTTATACAGAGTCGTACTGCGTTGTACGGAGTTGTACAGAGTTGTACAAGATTTTACGGAGTCGTACACAGCTGTACGGAGCTCCACATAGTGATACAGAGTTGTGGCAATTTGTTTGGAGTTCTACAGAGTTGTACGGAGTTGTACGGAGTTGTAGACTGCTGTACAGAGTTGTACGTAGTTCTGAGGAATTGAAAGGAGTTGTACAGAGCTGTACGGAAATGTACGGAGTTACATGGATTTGTACAGACTTGTACTGAGTTTTACGGAGTTGGACGGAGGTGTACAGAGTTGCACAAAATTTTACGGTGTTATATGGGGTTTTAAGGAGTTTTCCAGATCTGTACGGAGTTATACAGAGCTGTATGGAGCTGTAAAGAGTTTTCTGGAGCTGTACGGAGTCATACAAAGTTGTGGGGAGTTGTACACAGTTGTATGTAGTTGTACGAAGTATTACAGAGTTGTACAGATTTGTACAGAGTTGTACTGATTTGTAACAAGTTGTAGATATGTTGTACGGGGTTGTATGGAGCTCTACGGATTTGTACGAAGCTGAATGGAACTGGTTTTACTGATTTGTACGGAGTTGAATGCAGGTTTACGGAGATGTACGGAGTTCCATGGAGTTCTACAGAGCTGTATGGAGTTGTAGAAATTTGTATTGAGTTGTATGGAGGTGTTCCGGATTGTACTGAGTTGTAGAGTTTTGTACGGAATTGTACAAAGTTGTACAGAGTTGTATGGATTTGTCAAGAACTGTACGAAGTTTTACTCAGTTTTAGTGACTTGTGCTTAGTTGTACCGAGTGGTACAGAGTTGTACGGAGTTGTACGGAGTTGTACGGAGCTGTACAGAGTTGTATGGATTTGTCAAGAACTGTACGAAGTTTTACTCAGTTTTAGTGACTTGTGCTTAGTTGTACCGAGTGGTACAGAGTTGTACGGAGTTGTACGGAGTTGTACGGAGCTGTACAGAGTTGTATAGAGTTCTATGTAGTTTTACAGTGTTGTACGGAGTTGTAAGGAGTTGTACGGAGTTGAACAGAGTTCTATGGAATTGTACAGAGTTGGACGGAGATGTACAGAGTTGTATGGAGTTGTTCGGAGTTGAACAGATTTTAACAGAGTTGTACGGGGTTGTAAGTGATTGTAAGGACTTGAATCGACTTGTACAGAGCTGTACGGAGTCGTAGCAAGTTGTGCAGAGTTTTGCAGAGTTGTACAGAGTTTTACAGAGTTGTGCGGAAAGGTACACAGTTGTACAGAGTTGAACAGAGTTGTACAAAGTTGCACGGAGTCATAGCAAATTGTAAAGCGTTTTACGGAGTTGTTGGGAGTTGTACGGAGCTGTAGCAAGTTGTACGGAGGTGTACGGAGTTTTACGGAGTTGTATGGAGTTGTAAGGAGTTGTACGCAGTTGTACAGAGTTGTACCGAGTTGCACAGAGCTAGAGAGATTTGTACATAGTTGTTCAGATTTTGACACAGTTGTACTGAGGTGTACGTAGCTGAACAGAGTTGTACAAGGTTTTAGTGAGTTTTACAAAGCTGTACAGAGATTGACGGAGTTGTACGATGTTATGGAAATCTGCCTGGAGCTGTACGGGGTCCTCCGGACTTGAACGGAGTTGTTCAGAGTTTTACAGAGTTGTGCGGACTTGCATGGAGCTGTACAAGGTTTTACAGAGTTGTATAGAGTTGTACATAGTTGTATGGAGCTGGAAAGAGTTGTACGGAGTTGTACGGAGTTGCACTGAGTTTCATGGAGTTGTACGGAGCTGTACAAACTTGCACAAACTTGTACGGAGCTGTATCTATGGATTTGTATGGAGATATATGGAGTTGCACAAAGTTGTTCAGAGTTTTAGGGAGTTGTAAGCACTTGTACAGAGTTATGCAGAGTTTTACACAACTGTAAGGAGTTTACCTGAGTAGTATGGAGTTTTATGGAGTTCTACAGATTTGTACGGAGTTTTATGGTGTTGAAGCGAGTTGTAAGGAGTTGTACGGACTTGTACAAAGTTGTATAGGTCTGTACAGAATTGTACGGAATTGTACAGAGCTATACGGAGCTGTACGGAGTTGTACTGAGTTGTACGGAGCTGTAAGGAGTTGTACAGAGTTATATGGGGCTGAATTTAGCTGTAGAAAGGTGTACAGAGTTGTACGGATTTGTACGAGGTTGAACGAATTCACACAGAGTTGTACGAAGTTGTGAAAATTTGTACAGAGCTGTAAGGAGTTGAACAGCATTGTACAGAGTTGTATGCAGTTGTACCAAGTTGTATGGAGTTGTACAGGGTTGTACATAGTTTTACATATTTGTACGGAGTTGAGCAGAGTTGTACGGCATTGTACAAGTTGTAATGAGTTGTACGGAGTTGTACGGAGTTGTACAAATTTGTAAAGAGTTGTACAGAGTTGTAGAGAGTTGTGAGGAGATGTACGGAGTTTTACAGCAAAGTGCGGAGTTTTATGGAGTTGTACGGAGTTGTACGGAGTTGTACAAATTTGTAAAGAGTTGTACAGAGTTGTAGAGAGTTGTGAGGAGATGTACGGAGTTTTACAGCAAAGTGCGGAGTTTTATGGAGTTGTACGGAGTTGTAAGGAGAAGCACAGAGATGTACAGATTTGTACCAAGTTCTACGGAGGTGTACAGAATTGTACTGAGTAATAGGGAGTTGTACAAAATCATAGTGAGTTGTACACAGTTGTACAGGTATAGAGTTTTAGAGTGTTGTACAGAGTATTACAGAGTTGTACTGAGTCATATGAAATAGTAGCAAGTTGAAAGAATAGAAGGTTGAAGAAAAGTTGGACCGAGTTTTATGGTGTTGTATGGAATTGTGCGGAGTTGTACAGAGTTATAGCAACTTGTACAGAGTTGTAAAGCGTTGTATTGTGATGTATGGAGCTGTGCAGAGTTTTAAAGAGTTGTAGAGAGTTCTACGGAGTTATAGCAAATTGTACAGAGTTGTAAGAATTTGTACAATGTCAAACTGAGTTCTACTGAGTTGCACAGAGTTGAACGAAGCTGTAAAGAGTTGAACGGAGATGAAAAGAGATGTACAGAGTTGTAGCATTTCATACAGAGTTGTACAGATTTGTACAGAGTTGTACTGAGTTGTATGGAGTTGTACTGATGTTTACGGAGTTGTTCGGAGTTGTACAGAGTTGTAGCGAGTTGTAGCAAATGAAAACATGTTATAAAGAGTTGTACGGAGTTGTACGGGGTTGTGTAGATTTGTATGGAGCTCTATTGATTTGGACGCAGTTGTACAAGGTTGTAGAGAGTTAAATGGAGGTGTACAGAGTTTTGCGGAGTTGTATGGAGTTGTATGGATTTTCAAGGAGCTCTACAGAGTTGCACGGCGTTGTATGGCGTTGAAAGGAGCTGTGCAGAGTTGTAAAGTGTAAAAATGGAGTTGTACAAGGCTGTGCAAAGGTGTAAAGAGTTGTACAGAGTTGTATGGAGTTATAGCAACTTGTACAGAGTTGTACGAAGCTGTACGGAGTTGTACTGAGTTGTACGGAGTTTCACGGAGCTGTACGAAGTTGTATAGATTTGTACAGAGCAGTGATTTACAGAGTTGGAGAAATTTTTACTGAGTTGTACGGGTTTGTGTGGAGTTATATGGAGTTGTATGGAGTTGTAGCGAGTTGTATCAAGTGAAACTCAGTTTTACAGTGTGGTACGGATTTGTACGGGGCTGTACAGAGTTGTATGAAGGTCTATGGAGTTGGACGCAGTTTTACAAGGTTGTACATAGTTGTATGGATCTGTACAGAGTTGTATGGAGCTGTGTGGAGTTCTATGGAGTTGTATAGAACTGTACAGAGTTGTACGGAGTTGTATAGTGTTGTACAGAGTTTTAGCGAGCCGTACGGAGTTGTGCAGAGTTGTACGGAGTTCTGGCAAGTTGTACAAAGTTGAACAGAGCTGTTTAGTGTTGTGCATAGATTTACGGAGTTGCACAGAGCTGTACGGAATTGTAGCAGATTACAAGGATTTGTACAGAGTTGAACAGAATTGAAAAGAATCATACAGAGTTGTAGCGAATTGTACAGAGTTGTACAAAGTTGTACAGAGTTGTACGGAGGTGTTTAAAGCTGAAGGGAGTTGTACAGAGTTTTACGAGTTGTATGATTCGTACATATTTGTTCAGTTTTACAGAATTTTACATAGTCGTACGGAGTTGTACGGAGTCATATGAAGCTGTACGGATTTGTACAGAGCTGTACGGAGTTGTACATAGTTGTACGGTAAAGTGGCAATCTGTACGGAGATGTACATAGCTGTACAGATTTGTATGAGTTTTATGGAATGTACACTATTGTACATAGTTGTACGGAGTTGTATGGAGTTGTACGGAGTTGTACGGAGTTGTACGGAGTTGTACGGAGTTGTACGGAGTTCTACGAAGCTGAACGGACATGTATGGAGGTATACGGAGTTGTACAGAGTTTTACGGGGTTGTACAGACTTGTACGGACTTGTACGGAGTTTGACGGACTTGTACAGAGTTACACAAAGTTTTACAGATTTGTAAGGAGTTGTGCGGATTGGCACGGAGTTGTATGGAGCTGTACAAAGTTGTACAGACTTGTACGGAGTTATACAAAGTCATGGGAATTTGTAGGGATGTGTAGGGAGCAGTATGGAGTTTTACTAAGTTGTATGGAGTTCTACGAAGGTGTACAGAGTTGTACAGAGTTGTACAGAGTTGTACAGATTGGTAGAGAATTCTAGAAATGTTGTACGGGGCTGTATAAAGTTGTATGATGTTCAATGGCGTTGTATGGAGCTGGATGATGTTGGTTCTACAGATTTGTACAGAGTTGTACGGAGTTTTGTGGTGTTGTATGGATTTGTATGGAGCTGTACGGCATTGTATGGAGCTTTAGGGAGCTGTGCACAGTTGTACAGAATTGTACAAAGTTGAAGCCATATGTTCAGAGTCGTACCCAGTTGTACTGAATTGTAAGGAGTTGTACGGAGTTGTATGGAGCTGAACAGAGCTGTACGGTTTTGTCGCAGTTCATACAGAGTTGTACAGATTTTCATGAAGTTTTACTGAGTTGTACAGAGTTGTAGAGAGTTGTACGGAAGTGTTCAGAGTTGCACGGAGTTTTGCAGAGTTGTACAGAGTTGTACGGAGTTGTACAAAGTTGTAGTGAGTTGAAGTAAGTTAAATCCAGTTGTACAGAGTTGTACAGAGTTGTAGAGAGTTGTACGGAAGTGTTCAGAGTTGCACGGAGTTTTGCAGAGTTGTACAGAGTTGTACGGAGTTGTACAAAGTTGTAGTGAGTTGAAGTAAGTTAAATCCAGTTGTACAGAGTTGTACAGAGTTGTAAGGAGTTGTACTGAGTTGTATGGAGTTGTACAGAGCTGGACAGAGTTTTGCAGAGTTGTACAGAATTTTATGGAGGAGTACAGAGTCGTGTGGAGAAGTATGGAGTTTTATGGATTTTTAAGGAATTTTACGGAGATGTATGGATCTGTATGGAGTTTTTGTAAGTTGTACGAAGTTGTGGTAAGTTGTACCAAGTTGTACATAGTTGTAAAGAGCTATACAGAGTTGGACAGAGTTGTACAGAGTTGTACAAATCTATACGGAGTCATAGCAGATTAAAAGGAGTTGTACAGAGTTGTACAGATATGTACAGGGTTGTACAAAGTTTGATCGAATCGTATGGAGTTGTACGGAGGTGTACAGAGTTGTACGGAGTTGTACAGAGTTGTACGCAGGTGCAAAACATTGTACGTAGTTGAACAGAGTCGTACGAGGCATACGATTTGTTCATATCTGAATTGTTTTATGGAGTTGTATTGAGTTGTACGGAGTTGTACAGAGTTTTTCAAAGTTGTACGGAGTTGTACAAAACTGAACTGAGCTACCAGAGGAGACATACAGAGAGTTGGACGGAGTCGTACAGACCTTCAAGAAGTAGTGGCTACCATGCACAATGACCAACCAAAGTAGGCATATGGTACTGACCATTACCAAAGAATTTCACTAGGATGAGTCAACATTGACAACTCATGATAGGAGTCACAAGTGGTTAGAGGGGGGAATACTAGTTTAAGAATGCTAGTCATCAACTAACCATATATGACCGAGCACCTCACCCCTGAAACTGTGTATCAAAAAGTGCATTGGGAAGTGAACACCTCAGTGAACATGGAAATCTAGCAAAAACTAGTACGTAGGACATGTAATCTATTATAAGTGACACCTTGTGTGAGGAAATTATGTTTGGGCTCTAGTGAGATGAATTGATGTTGGTGACATCTAAGAATTGTTTGCATATAGGAATACAATTTTTTATACAACAGTTGGTGAGTGTATGAATTTGGGGTGATTAACAATAACTCCAACTAAAAAGTACAAAGACCTTCAATAAACAGTGGAAATTGTGGTTAACATGCACAATGACTAACCAAATTAGGAATATATCACTCAACATGAAAAACGAATTCCACTATGGGTGAACGACGTTGACAACTCATAATGCGAGTCATGAATGGTCAGAGGGGGAAACAGTGGTTTAGGAATACTTGTTATCGACTACCAAGTACAAAGACCGTCAATAAGTAGTGGCACGGTGTGGCCACCATGCACAATGACCAATCAAAAGAGGCATATGTCACTGACCATGACAGAGGAATTTCCATATGGGTTGTCAACGTTGACAACACATAATACAAGTCACAAATGGTCAGAGGAGGAACCAATGCTTTGCGATACTAGTTATCAACTAGCAAGTGCAAAGATCTCCAATAAGTAGTGGCACGGTGTGGATACCATGCACAATCAACAACCAGAGTATGCATGTATAACTGACCATGACCAAAGAGTTCCACTATGTGTGGTCAACGTAGACAACTCATAACACGAGTCATGAATGGTCAGAGGGGGAAGCGATGGTTTCGGCACACTAGGAATCAATAAGCAAGTATAAATACCTTCCGTTAGTAGTGGCATGGTGTGGCTACCATGCACAATGACCAACCAAAGTAGGCATATGTCACTGATCATGACCAAAGAATTTCACTATGTATGGTCAATGTTGACAACTCTTAATAAGATTCAAAGATGGTCAGAGGTGGAAACAATGGTTTCAGAATACTAGTTATCCACTAGAAGTAAAAGAGACCTTGAATAAGTAGTGGTACGGTGTGGCTACCATGCACATTGACCAACCAAAATAGACATATGTCCCTGACCATGACCAAAGAATTTGACACTGTGTGGTCAACGTTGACAACTCATGATACGGGTCACAAATCGCTAGAGGGGGAAAAAATGGGTTGCAAACATTATTTATTGACTTGCAAGTACAAAGACTTTCAATAAGAATTGGCACGGCGTGACTACCATGCACAATGAAGAGCCAAAGTAGGCATTTGTCTTTGACCATGACCTAAGAATATCACTATGTGTGGTCAACGTTGACAACTCATAATACGAGTCGCAAACGTCCATTGGGGGAGATGATTGTTTGGGAATACTAGTTATTGAATACCAAGTACAAAGACCTTCAATAAGTAGTGGTATGGTGTGGCTACCATGCACAATGACAAACCAAAACAAGCATATGTCACTGACCATGACCAAAGGATTTCACTATGTGTGGTAAATGTTCACAACTCATAATATAAGTCACAAATGGTCAGAGGGGGAAGCAATGGTTTGGGAATACTATTCATCTATTTGCAAGTACAAAGACCTTAAAAAATTAATGGCACGGTGTTGCTACCGTTCACAATGACCATCAAAAGTAGGCAGTTGGCACTGGTCATGACCAAAGAATTTCACTATATGTGGTTAACGTTGAGAACTCATAACACGAGTGAAACATGGTAAGAGGGGGAAAAACTGGTTTGGAAAAACTAGCTATCAACTAGCAAGTACATGGACCTTCAATGAGTAGTGGCATGGTGTGGCTACAATGAACAATGACCAACGAGATGAGGCGTATGTCACTGACCATGACCAAAAGAGTTTCATTGTGTGTGGTCAACATTGAAAACTCATAACAAGAGTCACAAATGGTCAGAGGAGGAAACAAAGGTTTGGAAATACTAGTTATCCACATGCAAGTACAAAGACCTTCAAGCTGTAACAAGTTGTATTGAGTTGTACAGAGTTTCACGGTAATGTACGGAGTTGAACGGAGTTTTATGGAACTGTACAGATCTTGACAGAGTTGTACGGATTTGTACAAGGATGTATAGAGTTGTATGGATTTATATGTAGCTGTACACAGTTATCGTTAATTGTAAGGAGTTGTACTGAGTTGTACAGAGTTTTACAAAGTTGTACAAAGTTGTACAGAGTTGTACAGAGTTGTAGCGAGTCATACGGAGGTGTACAAAGTTGTACTGAGTTGTACGGAGTTGGGCAGATTTGTACAGTGTTGTACGGAGTTGTACACAGTTGTAAAATGTCACACAGAGTTGTACAGAGCTGTTGCAGTTTTCAGAATTGTACGGAGTTGTACAAAAAAGTACGGAGTTGTACGGAGTTGTACAGAGTTGTACGGGGATTTACAGGCTGTACAGAGATGTAGCATTTTGTGCAGAGTTGTACGAAGTTGTATCAAAGTAGTACGGACTTGTGCGGAGTTGTACGGATCTGTATGTCATAGGGAGTCAGAAACGTTGTACAGATTTTTACTGAATCGTACGGAGGTGTACGTAGTTGTACAGAGTTGTACAGAGTTCAACCGTGTTGTAGCGATTCTCTGAGTTGAATGGAGTTGTACAAAGTTGTATGGAGTTGTACAGAGTTGTACAGTGTTGTAGCAATTTGTACGGAGTTGTACGAAGTTGTGTCAAAGTTGTACAGAGTTGTACAGTGTTGTAGCAATTTGTACGGAGTTGTACGAAGTTGTGTCAAAGTTGTACAGAGTTGTTCGGGGTTGCACGGAGTTGTACAGATCTGCAAAGAGTTGTAGGGATTAGTACAGAGTTGTATGGAGTTTTACAGAGTTTCATGGAGTTTTACGGAGTTGGACAGAGCTCTACGGAGTTGTATGGTGTGTTGTACAGAGTTGTGGGGTGTTGTACGGAGTTGTACGGAGTTGTACAGAGCTGTACAGAGTTGTATTGAGGTGTAGCGATTCTTATAGACTTGTACCGAGTTATACGGAGTTGAACAAAGCTGTAATGAGCTGTACAGGGTTGTACAAAGTTGTGCGGAGTTGTACGGATTTTTGCAGAGCTATTCAGAGTTGCACGGAGAAGTAGCAATCATCATGGAGCTGTGCGAAGTTGTACAACGTTGTATGGACTTTTACCGAGTTGTACACAGCTGTACCAAGTTGTACGGACTTGTATGGAGTTGTACAGTGTTGTACAGTGTTGTACGGAGTTGTAGCGAGTTGTAGCTAGTCCTAGAAAACTGTAACGATTTGTGCTGAGTTGTATGGAGTTGTACGGAGCTATACAGAGTTTTACAGAGTTGTGTGGAGTTTCATGGAGTAGTACAGAGTTGTACTGCTTTCAATGTTGTTGTCTAGTGATGAATGTAAATGTACAGAGTTGTACGGACTTTTAGGGAAAAGTAGCAATTTGTACGGAGGTCTACAGAGTTGTACTGAGTTGTATGGAGTTGTACAGATTTGTACGGAGTTGTAGCAAGTTCTAGCGAGTTGTACGGAGGCATACAGAATTCAACGTAGTTGTATGGAGTTGTATGGAGTTGTACGGAGTTGGACGGAGTTGTACGGTTTTGTACAGAGCTGTACATAGCCGTACAGAGCTGTACAGAGTTGTAGAAAACTGTAAGGAGTTGTACGGGATTGTACAGAGTTGTACGGAATTGTACAAAGTTTTACATATATGTAAGGAGTTGTACGGAGTTGCACAGAGTTGTACTGAGTTGTACGGAGTAGTACGGAGTTTTACAGAGTTGTACAAGTTGTAGCAAGGCGTACGGAAATGTACGGAGTTTTCTGAGTTGTACGGAGTTTTACAGAGTTATACAGAGTTTTACGGTGTCGTATGGATTTATACGGAAGTGTAGTGATTTTCATAGTTGTATGGAGATGTACGAGTTGTTCAGAGTTTTACGGAGCTGTACAGAGGTGTACCAAAGTTGTTCAAACATGTATCATAGTTGTACGGAGTTGTATGGAGTTGTATGGAGTTGTATGGATTTGGACGGAGTAGTACAGGGATGTATAGAGTTGTATGGATTTGTACGAAGATGTACAGAGTTGTATGGAGTTTTACAGAGTTTTATGGAGTTGTACAAAATTGCATAGAGTTGTACGGAGTTGTATGGATTTGTACAGGGCTGGACGGGGTTTTACAGAGTTGTACTGAGCTGTACGGAGTTGTATGGAGTTGTAAGGAGAAATACGGAGTTGTACGGAGTTGTACAGAGTTATGCGGATTTGTACGGAGTTGCATGAAGTTGTAGTGAGTTCTATGGATTCAATCAGATTCGTACATTGTTTTAGCAATTTGTAGAGAGTTGTACCAAGTTGAGTGGATTTGTATGGATATTTACTGAGATCTACGGATTTGTACAGAGTTGTAAGAAATTGTATGGAGTTGTACGGAGTTGTACGGAGCTGTACGGATCTTTACGGAGTTGTAGCAATTTGTACGGAGTTGTACGGAGTTGTACAGAGTTGTAAGAAATTGTATGGAGTTGTACGGAGTTGTACGGAGCTGTACGGATCTTTACGGAGTTGTAGCAATTTGTACGGAGTTGTACGGAGTTGTACACAGTTGTATGGAGTTGTAAGGATGTGTACGGAGTTAGACGGAGATGTACAGATTTGTTCGTGGTTGAAGTGAGTTGTATCAAGTTGTAGCGAGTTTTACAGAGTTGTACAGTGATGTATGGAGTTGTACAAAGTTTTTTGGAATTGTGCGGATCTGGTCAGAGTTGTACCGAGTTTTACAGGGACGTATAGAGTTGTATGGATTCATACAAAGCTGTACAGATTTTTAGTGAATTGTAAGGAGTTGTACAGATTTGTACGGAGTTGTAAAAAGTTGTATGAAGTTGTACAGAGTTGTACAGAGATTTAGCAAGTCATAGGGAGGTGTACAAATTTCTATTGAGTTGTACAGAGTTGTGCAGATTTGTACAGAGTTACACAGAGTTGTACAGAGTTGAATAGAGTTGTTGCAATTTTCAGAGTTTTACGGAGTTGTACGGAGTTGTTCGGAGTTGTACGGAGCTGTACAAAGTTGTACGGAGATGTAGCAATTTGCACGGTGCTGTACGGAGTTGTTCGAAGTTTTATCAAAGTAGTACGGAGTTGTACAGAGTTGTACGGATCTGTACGGAGTCGTTGGGAGTTGGAAAAATTTGTACAGATTTTTACTGAGTTGTATGGAGGTGTACGGAGTTGTACAGAGTTGTAGAGTGTTGTAGCAATTCTCAGAGTTGAACGCATTTGTACGAAGTTGTACAAAGATGTAGAGAGTTGTATGGATTTGTACAGAGCTGTATGGTGTTGTAGCAATTTGTACAGAGTTGTAGGAAGTTGTATCAAAGTTGTCTGGAGCTGTATGGGATTGTACGGAGTTGTACGGGTCTGTATAGGGTTGTAGGGAGTCGTACAGAGTTCTCGGAGCTGTACAGAGTTGTATAGAGTTGTACGGAGTTGCATGGAGTTTTATGGAGTTGTGCGGAATTGGACGGAGCTTTTTAGAGTTGTATGGTGTGTTGTACGGAGTTGTAGGTTGTTGTACGGAGTTCTACGGACTTACGCGGAGCTGTACATATTTGTATGCATTTTTAGAGATTCTTAAAAATTTTCACTGAGAAGTACGGAGTTGTGTAAAAGCTTTACTGAGTTGTACGGATTTTTACGGAGATATACAGAGTTGCACAGAGATGTAGCAAATTGTATGAAGTTGTACGGAGTTGTACGGCGTTATACAGAATTGTACGCAGTTGTACAGAGCTTTATGGAGTTGCACCGACTTGTATGGAGTTGTAGGGAGCTACACAGGGTTGTACGGAGTTGTAGCAGGTTGTAGCAAATCCTAGCAAGTTGTAGCGAGGGTACTGAGTTGTAAGGAGTTGTACAAAGTTGTACGGTGTTCTACGGAGTTGTGTGGACTTTCATGGATTAGTACAGGTTGTCAGTGTTCAATGGTGTTGTACAGATTTTTACAAAGTTGTACAGCGATGAATGTAAATGTACGGAGTTGTATGGAGCTATACGGACATGTAGCAAGTTGCACAGAGGTGTAGAGAGTTGCATGGAGTCGTACGGAGTTGTACGGAGTTATAGCATATTGTGGCGAGTTTTAGCAAGTTATATGGAGGTATGCAGAGTTGAACAGAGTTGTACAGAGTTGTATGGAGTTGTACGGAGTTGGAAGGAGTGTACGGTGTTGTACGGAGATGTACCGAGTTGTACAGAGCTGTAGAAAATTGTAAGGGGTTGTACGGAGATGTACGGAGTTGTATGGAGTTGTACGGAGTTGGAAGGAGTGTACGGTGTTGTACGGAGATGTACCGAGTTGTACAGAGCTGTAGAAAATTGTAAGGGGTTGTACGGAGATGTACGGAGTTGTATGGCATTGTACAAAGTTGTACATATCTTTATGGAGTTGTACTGAGCTGTACAGAGTTGTACAGATTTGTACGGAGTGGTACCAAGTTGTACAAGTTGTAGCGAGGCGTACGGAAGTGTACAGAGTTGTACTGAGTTTTACAGAGTTGTAGAGTTTTACAGTGTTGTATGGATTTTTACGGAGTTGAAGCAATTTTCAGAGTTGTATGGAGTTGTACAAAGTTGTACGGAGTTGTACAGAGTTGTGCGGAGCTGTACAGAGCTGTAGCAATTTGTACGGAGTTGTACAAAGATGTATCAAAGTCGTACGGAGTTGTACGTAGTTGTTCGGAGTTGTACAGATTTCTTCAGGGTTGTAGAGACTCGTACAGAGTTTTAGGGAGTTGTATGGAGTTGTATAGAGTAGTATGGAGATTTACAGAGTTGTACGGAGTACTACGGAGTTTTACCACACAATCTGGGGTTGTACTGTTGAAAAATTGCCCCTCCGCATGCCCAAGTGCGGCGCCGGGAGGCGCCAACGAGCTGCCAGAAAGTGGAAACGCCGCTCCGGCAGATCTGGCGACTCAGAAACTTCTTGGATACTAAAATGAAGGATTGTTCCTAAAATTTGACGAGTTCCTGAATCCGGTGGAGGTTGTTTCGCCGGAATCGGACAAGTATCGAGGGAGATATGGCCTTCCAAAATTGGGGTATCCGCAGCGGCTCTGGGAGCCGGCTGCGACTCGAAATCCGGTCGATAATCGACCGGACCGAGTAACAAAAAATACCATCTGGAGAAAATGCTCCGATAGGCCTGCCGATGCGTCCGGTGGATGATCCGCCTGATCAGGTGGATCATCCACCGGATCCAGTAGTGCAGGTTGTTACTGAGGTACTTAGCCAAAAACCTGGCTCGACGTCCGAAACTCAGTAGTACGTTTTGTTACTCGGGGACTTGGTCAAAATTCTGACTGCAGGTCCACG
>SZWC01006803.1:46414-67381 GCA_023375785.1 Penium margaritaceum | reverse complement strand
TGTACAAATTTGTACGAATCGCTATAACTCTGTACAGCTCCGTACAGTTTTGTACAACTCCGTACAACCCTGTACAACTCTGTACATCTTGATGTAACTCCATACAACCCTGTACAATTCCATATAACGATGTACAACTCTGGACAACTCCGTTAAACTTTGTACAGCTCTGTACAACTGCGTACAAATCTGTACAACTCCATACAGGTCCGTAAAACTCCGTACAACTCCATACAACTCAGTACAACTCCGTAAACATCCGTACAACACCGGATAACTCCATACAACTCTATACGATTTATTACCGCTCTGTACAACTCCAGACAACTCCGTACAGTTCCCTACAACTCCGTAAAACTCCATACAACTCTGTGCAAATCTGTACAACTTGAAACAACTCTGTACAGCTTTGTACACCTCTGTACAACTCGCTACAACTTTGTACAGCTCCCTACAATTATGTACAACTCCGTACAACTCCCTACAGCACTGTTACACTCCCTAAAGCTCGCTACAACTCCATACAACTCCGTGTGACTTTGTACAACTCTGTAAAACTCTGTACAACTCCATACAACTCCGTACAACTCCACACAACTTTGTACAGCTCGGTACGACTCTGTATACCTCTGCAAAAATCTCTACAAATTGTGCAACTCCATACAATTCCGTACAATTTTGTACAGCTCTGAAAAACTCCGTACAACTTTGTACAACTCTGTTCAACTCTGTACAACTGCGTACAACTCTGTACAAATCCTTACAATTCCGTACAATTCCTTACATCTCTGTACAACTCCGTACAAATAGCTACAACTCTGTATAGCTCCTTAGAGCTCCGTACAACACCATACACCTCTGTACAACGTTTAACAACTATTCACAACTCAGTAAAACTCCTTACAACTCCATACAACTCCGTGAAACTCCATACAAATTGCTACAACTCTGTGCAACTCTGTACAACATTGTACAACTGAGTACAACTCCGTACAACTTTGTAAAAGTCCGTACAACTCCAGAAACCTCCGTAAAACTCCATACAACTCCGTAAAACTCTGTACAACTTTGTACAACTCCGTAGAACTCCGTACAAATCAGTACAACTCTGTACAAATCTGTGCACCTCCGTACATCTCAATACAAATTGCTCAAACTCTATACATTTCCATACAACTTACTACAACTCAGTGCAATGCCGTAAAACTCCGTACAACTCCGTACAGCTTGGTACATCTTTGTACATCTTCATGAAATTCCGTACAACTCAGTACAACTTGCTGTAACTCTGTATAACCCCATATAACTGTGTACGCATCTGTACAGCTTTATACAACTTTGTGCAATTCCTTACAACAGTTTATAACTCCGTACAAATGTCTTCAACTCCGTACAACTGATTACAACTTTGTACAACTCTGTACAACTCAGTACAACTCTTTACAACTCCGTACAACTCTGTGAAAATCGCTTCAACTCTCTGAAACTTTGTACAACTCCATACAACTTTGGAAAACTCCGTACAACTCCGTACAACTCCATGATACTCTGTATAACTCTGTACAATGTGGTAAAACTTTGTACAACGCCATACATCTTTGTAAAACTTCCTATAACTCTTTCCACCTCCGTACAACTCCGTACAACTCCATGATACTCTGTATAACTCTGTACAATGTGGTAAAACTTTGTACAACGCCATACATCTTTGTAAAACTTCCTATAACTCTTTCCACCTCCATACAACTCCGTACAGCTTTGTACACCGCCGGACAACTCTGTCAAACTGTGCACAACTTTGTACAACTCCGTACAACACTATACAACTCAGTACTACTCGATACAACTTGGTACAATTCTGTACAACTCCGTACAACTCTGTACAAATCCCTACAGCTCCGTTCATCTCCATACAACTATGTCCAACTCTATACAGCTCCGTACAACTCACTTCAACTCCATACAACCACGTACAACTCTGTACAACTCCGTGCAGCTCCGTACAACTCTGTACAACTCTGTACAACCTGCTATAACTCCGCACAACCCTGTAAAACTTTGTACAACTCTCTACAACACTGTACAGCTCTGTATACCTCCGTACAAAGTTTTTCAACTCTGTACAACTCTGTTTAACTCTGCATGACTCCGTACAAGTATGAACAACTCTGTACAACTTGCTACAACTCCGTACAACTCCATACGATTCTGTACAACTCAGTACATCTCTATGCAATTCCGTACCATTCCGTGCAACTACGTACAACTCAGTACAACTCCGTACAGCTCGGTAAAACTCTGTACAACCTTGTACAACTCTGTGAAACTCTGCACGATTTGCTACTGCTTTGCAATACTTGGTACAATTCCCTACAACTCCGCACAAATCCATACAAATTTGTGCAACTGTGTACAAGTCCGTAGAACTCTGCACAACTCCGTACACCTCTGTACAACTTTCTACAACTCTGTACAACCCCGTACAACTCTCTATTCCTCTGTAAAACTCCATTCAAATCCGTACAGCTTTGTAGAACTCCATAAAGTCCCATAAAACATTGTACAACTCCTGAAAACTCTGTACAACTCCGTCCAACTCCGTACAACACCGTACAAAACCATGAAACTCGCTACAGCTTGCTACAACTCACTACAACTCACTACAACTTGCTACAAATCCGTACAACTCCGTACAACTTTGTAAAACTTAGTACAACTCTGTACATCTTTTTCCAACCCTGTACAACTGTGTACAACTCCGTACAACTCTGTACATCTCTGTACAACTCTGTACAAATTCATATGACTCTGTACAGCACCATACAACTTTGTACAACTCCGTACAACTCTGTACAACTCCTTACAACTCCGTACAACTCTGGAAAAACCACTACAATTCCGTACAACTCCATACAACTCTGTACAACTCTGTTCAACTCCGTACAAATCTGTAGAACTCTGCACAAATCTGTACAACCCCGTACAACTCTGTACAGATCTGTCCAACTCCGTCCAACTCTGTACAACTCCATACAACTCTGTACAACTCTGTTCAACTCCGTACAAATCTGTAGAACTCTGCACAAATCTGTACAACCCCGTACAACTCTGTACAGATCTGTCCAACTCCGTCCAACTCTGTACAACTCCATTCAACTCCGTTCAACTCTGCACAACTATGTGCAACTGTGTACAACTCTGTACAAATCCGTACAACTCTGTACAACTCCGTATATCTTGCTACAACTCCGTCCAACTCCGTACAACTACGGAAAACTTTGTACAACTCTGTACAATTCTTTACAACCCCAAAAAACTCCGTACAACTCCATGAAACCCTGTAAATCTCTGTACAACTCCACACAACTCCGTACAGCTCTGTACACATCTGTACAACTCCGTACAGGTCCGTACAACTGCATACAACTCCTTCAAAATCCAAAAAACTTTGTACTGTTAAAGAGATTTGCCCCTCATCATGTCGTTTTGTGAGTGGTGAGGTGGCTGACAGCTCTTCAGCACAAATATGATAGCTCACACATGCGCATGGGTGCTGCACTCTTGGAGCACAACTCACAAATGGCCTGCACCATCTGAGCGCACCAGCAACATCAGCATCATCGACGTAGCAGTGCTCGAGACAAAGGAGCCGTGAGAAGCTGGCTGGCACAGGAGAAGACATCCAGGGTCAAGGCTGGAGGTCTAAAGCATGGCACAGGGTAAAACAGCCCGTGGCCATGGCCGATGACGAGGCTGCACATAAGGCCGGCCACTTTGCCATGTCGTAGAGTCTCAGCCATGTGGCTGAGTTGTCGACTTTTAAGATAGAACTTAGCATAGTGTGTGACCATATGATCTGAGAAAACATCCTTAAAATAAATTATTTGCTGGATCCAACGCACGTTGAATCGCAGCAATCAGCCCGGAAATTTGCAAGAAATAGCTTGTCAAATTCGGGTGGTGCAGCCAGCCAGGTTTGGTCGGCTGACCTCTCGTCCGTCCAAAAAATGGGTCCGACGTTGAGGAGTTCGACTCCCTTGGGGGATTTTAGACCAATATCCCATGGTTCATTAGAGCCATGGGAGCCTCAGAAAGGCGGCATGATGCTTCATTGGCGACCAGGGCGCTTTGGACGCCCATCACTCACACTGGTGGTCTAGCAGACGGCTGAGTTGCAATGATGCACGTGGGAGAACGTAGTGGGCGCTACGCTGCTCTGAATCCCGCACGGTTTGGTGCGCTGGAAACCTCATGAAAAGCACTAAAACTCGTAAGATCATGTACATGACCATTAAGTGACTCAAAACGACGTCATTTCCATCCAGAGTTCCCCTCCTGCGTTCTGCCATGGTTCTGCTCATGGGACCTCTCACATTCGGTGTGGCGACCCAAAGCGCACCGTCAGTCAAAACCTCCGTTGCTCGCTATGCCTCAAGCTCCCACCCCTGTGAGAGTTGTGTGCCCGATCATGGACAGTGGGGAAGCGATTACCAACAGGTACAACTTTCTACAGCTTGCTGAACCTCTGTATAACTCTATACGTCTCTATATAACTCTGTACAACTCCATATTACTTGCTAAAACTCCATACATCTCGGTACAGCTTTGTGCAACTCCGTACAACTCTGTACAGCTACGTAAAACTTGGTACAACTCCGTACAACTCTGTACAACTTCATATAACTCTGTTCAACTCCGTAAAACTCTGTACAACTCCGTTCAACTCTGTACAACTCTGTAAAAATCGCTACAACTACGTTCAGCTCCGTACAACTCAGTACAACTCCGTACAACTCTGTACAACTCCGTTCAACTCTGTACAACTCTGTAAAAATCGCTACAACTACGTTCAGCTCCGTACAACTCAGTACAACTCCGTACAACTCTGTACAAGTTTGGAAAACTCCATAAAACTCTGTAAAACTCTGTACGACTTGGTACAACTTCTTACAATTCTGTACAACTCCGCACAACTCCGTACAACTCCGTGCACCTACCTACAACTCCGTACAACTCTGTACAACTCTGTAAAACTCTGTACGACTTGGTACAACTTCTTACAATTCTGTACAACTCCGCACAACTCCGTACAACTCCGTGCACCTACCTACAACTCCGTACAACTCTGTACAACTCCGCACAACTCTGTACAACTGTGTTCAACTCCGTACAACTCCATACAGATTTTTACAACTCCGTATAACCCCAAAAAACTCTGTACAACACCGTACAACTCCATACAACTTCCTACAACTCTCTTCAAATAACTACAATTCCATGTAGCGCCCTACAGCTCTGTACAACTCCTTACAACTCTGTAACACTCATTACCTCTCTGTACTGGTCCCTACAACTCCATACAGCTTGGTACAAATCGGTAAAGCTCCGAACAACTCCGTACACTTTGCTGCAACTCTGTACAACTCTGGACAGCTCCGTAAAACTCAATACAGCTCTGTGCACCTCCATAAAACTCCGTACAACTCTGAAAAACTCTGTACAAGTACGTACAACTCGCTACAACTCCGTAAAATTCTGTGCAACTCCACACAACTCCAAACAACTCTGTACAAATCTGTCGAACTCCGTACAACTACATACAACTCCGCACATCTCCGTACAATTCTGTACAACTCTTTCCAACTCCGTACAACTTTGTAGAACTTCATACAACTCTGTACAACTCCGTACAACTCGCTACAACTCGCTACAACTCGCTACAACTGGCTACAACTCGCTACAACTCCATACAACTCCGTACAACTCGGTAAAACTCTTTACAACTCCCTTCAATTTTGTACAACTCCGTACAACTTCGTACAACAATATACAACTCCATACAACTTTGTACAACTCCGTAAAACTATGTACAACTCCGTACAACTCCGTAAAAATCGCTACAAATCTGTACAACTCCGCTGAGCTCCATACAACTCTGTACAACTCTGTACAACTCCGTACAACTTCGTACAACAATATACAACTCCATACAACTTTGTACAACTCCGTAAAACTATGTACAACTCCGTACAACTCCGTAAAAATCGCTACAAATCTGTACAACTCCGTTGAGCTCCATACAACTCTGTACAACTTTGTACAACATTGTACAATCCATACAACTTTGTTCTACTCTCTATACTTCTGTACAACTACGCAAAACTCCGAACAAACCTGTACAAATTGCTATAACATCGTACAATTATGTAAATCTCCGTACATCTCTGTACAGCTCTGTCCAACCCCCTACATCTTTGTGCAACTCTGTACAACTCTGTACAACTCCATACAACTCTGTACAACTCTTTACAACTCGCTAAAACTCCGTACAGTTTTGTGAAACTCCGTACAACTCTGTACAACTCCGTACAAATCTGTACAGATCCGTACAACTCCGGAAAATGCTGTAGAAATCTGTAAAACTCCGTACAACTCCGTACAATTCGCTACAACTCCATACTAGTCTGTTAAACTTCTTAAAACTCTATGCAACTCCATTCAACTCTGAAAAACTCCGTGCAACTTTGTACAACTCCGTAGAACTCCGTACAACTTTGTACAAATCCATACAATTCTGTAAAGCTCCATCAAACTCCATACAGCTCTGTACAACTTTGTACAAATCCGTACAAATCCCCACAACTATGTACAATTCCGTACAACTCTGTACAGCACCGTACAAGTTGCTACAGCTCCGTACAGCTCCATGCAACTTTGTACAGCTCTGTACAACTCTCTACATCTCCGTATAAATGTATACAACTCACTACAACTCTGTATAGCCCTGTACAACTCCGTACAACTCCGTTCAGCTCTGTACAACTCTGTACAACTCTCTACATCTCCGTATAAATGTATACAACTCACTACAACTCTGTATAGCCCTGTACAACTCCGTACAACTCCGTTCAGCTCTGTACAACTCTGTACAACTCTGTACAACCCCGTACAACTTTGACAACTCCACACAACTCCGTCCAGCTCCATACAGTTCTGTAAGACTCTCTATAACTCTGTATACCTCCCCACAACTCCGTACAACTTGCAACAACTCGGTACAATCCCGCACAACACCATACAACTCGATACGACTTTGTACAACTCCGTACAACTCTGTACAGATCCGTACAACTCCGCATAACTCTGTACAAATCCGTACAACTCCGTACAGTTTGCTACAACTCCGTACAACTCTAGAAAGCTCCATACAACTCCATATAGCTACGCACAGATCCACACAACATTGTACAACTCCGTACAACTCTGTACAAAGTTGTACAGCTCCATATAACTCTGTCCAACTCTGTGCAAATCCGTTCAATTCCGTACAACTCCGTACAACTCGCTACAACTTGCTACAACTTCTTTACTCTATACTCCTCCGTAAAACTCCGTACAACTTTGTACAACTCTGGAAAACTATGTACAATGCCGTACAACTCCGTACAACTTCATACAGCTCCACGCAACGCTGTGCAACTCCGTACAACTCCATACATCTCCGTACAACTTTGTACAACTCCATACAACTCCGTACTACTTTGTGCAACTCCGTACAACTCCGTACAACTTCATACAGCTCCACGCAACGCTGTGCAACTCCGTACAACTCCATACATCTCCGTACAACTTTGTACAACTCCATACAACTCCGTACTACTTTGTGCAACTCCGTACAACTCCGAACAAATTGCTACAACTCTGTACAAATCCATACAGCTCCGTACATATCCGTACAACTCTGTACAGCTTTGTGCAAGTCCCCACAACTCCGTACAGCTCCGCACAACTCCATACAACTCTGTACAACTCCGTACAAATCCGGATGATTTGCTAAAACTCTGTACAGCTCTGTAAAACTCCGTTCAGTTCCCTAAGGCTCCGCACATTTCCATACAACTTTGTGCAACTGTGTAAAACTCCGTACAACTCTGTAAAACTCCGTACACCTCCATACAACTTGCTACAACTCTGTAGAATCCCGAAAAGCTATGCACAATTCCGTACAACTCCATTCAACTCCGCACAGCTGTGTACAACTCCATACAGCTTTGTAAAACTCCGTACAACTTCCTACAACTCCGTACAGCTCCGTCCAAATCCGTACAACTCCGTACGAATCCATGCAACTCCACACAACTCTGTAAAACTTGCTACATCACGGTACAACTCACTACAACACCGCCCTACTCCGTACAAATCCGTGAATCTTTGTACCACTCCATACAACTTTGTACAACTTTGTACAACTTTGTTCAACTCCGTACAACTCCATACAATGCCGTACAACTTTGTACAGCTCCGTACAACTCTGTACAACTCTGTACAACTTCGTACAACTTTGAAAAAATCCGTACATCTCTGTACAACTCCGTACATTTGCATTTAACTCTATACAACTCCGCACAACTTTGTACAACTCCATACAACTCTGTACAACTCTGTACAACTTCGTACAACTTTGAAAAAATCCGTACATCTCTGTACAACTCCGTACATTTGCATTTAACTCTATACAACTCCGCACAACTTTGTACAACTCCATACAACTCCGTACAACGTTGTACGACTCGGTAAACCTCTGTGCAGATCTTTCCAACTCCATTGTAACGCATTATCAACGGCTGAGATTTAGCAAATCTAATCGTTCATCTCAGCCGTTGATAACGTGGGAGTTTGAGCGGGAGCTCCTCTCGTGCATCGAGCGGTGGATCACTGAAGAAAGGAAAGTTGCTGCGGATTTGGATGATCTTGTCTGCGTATCACACCAAAGGCGCCGGGCATCCGCCAACCTCGGATTGCTGATGAATTGGAGTCATCGAGCGGCATCCAGTTGAACATGTGATTGAGGGATCAAAGACACAGGTCACCGGACTACTCAACACTTGTTTCTTCTGCTGATGTTTAGCATAGTCAGTTGAATAGATGTAGGTTTGTATTTCCTATTGCTTCATCTATACTTCATGAATTCAAGCAAGAGTTGAACCATGTGAAAACTCTTGATACAAGCAGTGTCTGTGTGCTCTCAGTTGATCTTATCAGAGCACGTGAGTGAATCCATTATGAGCACAAGTGACTGTGCATACATGAAGTGATAAGTGCAACTGCGGTTGCTGTACCACATGAGATCAGGAACTATATGATTCAAGAGGGAAACTGAAAGGTACTAGAAGATTCTGGAGGTTCTAAACTCAACATTTGGTATCAGAGCAGGTGGTGCCTTTCTAGGATCTTCAAGAGACGAAAGTACCACTGAAAACATGACATGCAACGGCATTCATGGCGATCATTTCAAAATGGCTCCATTTTACGGAGATGACTACCACACATTTGCTTTCAACAGGCAAATGATCTATCGCAGCAAAGGACGTTGGGGAGTGGTCACTGACCCACCAACTGAGACTCTTGACCCTACTGTAACTCAAGAGCAACGTGAAAAATGGCAGCTGAAGTGCGATCAAGCTTTTTCACTACTGGCAATGCAACTCAGTGATGTTGAACTTGAAGATCATATCTCACATCTCAGGCATCTGGCCAGCCGCATCAGTTCACTGGGTGAGGTCATTTCAGAGCGTGTCCTGGTGCTACCTTTGTTTTGCAGTCTTCCTCCCAGATTCAAGGACACCATCAACAGACTCTTGACTTTTCAGAAACAAGGCAATACTTTTGACGACAAGCTGGCACAACTTCAGACTCAGTTCAACCAGGCTCTTGCATCAGTTGCTGGTCAGGCTGTAAACCCTCCAGGCGGCAATGCCGTCAATGGCTAACTCGCCGCAGCACCACTCCCAGCTCAACCAATGCTATTACACTCAAAAAAGTGATTGAAGAACTCAGTCTCACAGATAATCAGTTTGTTAAAGACAACAGAGGTGATACTGGTCTCGTTGCCAAATATCAAGGACAACGAACTAAGAAGTTTGGCTCCTATGGGAACAGAAAATCTGGACAAGGAGGCCTTGCAGACTCTTCCCACCGGTTTCCTCACAGGCCTTCTTCTCCACGGCCATATGTTCAGCCTGATAAACGCAAGTGCTGGACCTGCCAGAAGATTGGACATATTGCAGCCGACTGTCCCAGAAAATCCGGGCGACGTGCGTCACATCTTCCACGACAACAACATGCTTTTTTTCCCACTGGACAGGACACTGAACCTGCCGACATTGTGTCCAGAATTGTTTCTGGAATGACTCAACCCCAATATGGCCCTGCATCCAGTACAGCTATCAATCTTCTATCAAAAGGTCCCACCTGCACTGAAGAAGGAGATATCTCAACAGAAGACTCATCAGACACTGAAGATGAACCCATCCTAGAAGAGCTCGCCATGTCCACCATTAAGAGTGCATTCCTCATAGCATAGGGCATTCTGGAATGGATCATTGACGTGGGCTGCACCAAGCACATGACATGCAAGAAGGACTGGTTCATTACCTACACCAGTTTTTCCATTCCAAGAGAAGTACGGGTAGGTGATGGCCACGTCATTCCAGCCAACGGTCAAAGAACCGTCTGCGTGGGCATTCCCCTTGCCAGCGAGAGAGCGATTTGCACCTTCACATAAGTTCTCAATGTTCCCGACTAGGCTGCCAATCTTCTCTCTGTCACTCGACTCAATGACAAAGGATTCAAGGTGGTCTTTGATACCGACAAGAACTGCAATATCTACAACAACCATTCTCAGCTGGCAGCCAAGGCCCATTGATAAGGAAATCTCACCATCCTCGATCCTGCTGAGGCTCCTATGAAAGGTGCAGCACCAGAGATGGTGCTTGCTGCCACAGCAACTACTAACCCATTTTTTGCAGGTCCTTCACATGGTTCTGGCCCTCTGCCTGAACTTGACACATGGCATCGGCGATTAGCACATGTCAGCTACAACACTCTCAACACCATGGCCACCAAACATCTGGTACACGATCTACCACCCACGCTCCACCGCAACTCCTCCGGCAATCCCTGCCACGGCTGCATTACCAGAAAACAACACCAAGCTTAATTCCCTTCTTACTCAACACACATCGCCAAACAGCCACTGGAATTGATTCATCTTGATCTCTGCTACATCAAGAAGCCATCTCTCTCTTGGAAACACTAATTCCTGGTCAATTTTTATGACTACACACTTATGACTTGGGTCAAGATTATCCGCTACAAGAATGATGTCCCAGAAATTCTCAAATTCTGGATCACCCAAGTTGAAAATGAGAAGGATCTGACAGTCAAAACCAGTAACATTGACAACGGCAATGAGTCTGTTAAATCCACTCTCAAAACATTCTACGCCAACAAAGGGATCCAACATTGTACGACTGTGCCTTACACACCACAACAAAACGGACGTGCTGAATGCATGAATCGGACGCTTTTGGACCGAACACACACCATGTTTCACACAGCAGGCTTATCTCCAGCCTTCTGGGCCGAAGCCATTACTACAGCGGCATACATCACCAACCGACTTCCCACTTCCAAACTACCGGAGGGTATGTACACTCCATATGAATCCTGGACTGGACACCGCCCTCATCTGGGCCACATTTGCATATTCAGATGCACACCTCATGCCTAGATCTGCCCAGCTGAGTGGTCCAAGTTGCATGTTCGCTCCAAGATGTGCATCCTACTTGGATATGACGACAGTCATGATATCTATCGGCTCTAGGATCCCAACACCAAAACTTTTTCTTCTGTTGTCGCCCAGTCTTTGATGAAAGCTTCTACAACCGTGTTCTAACTTCTTCTCCACCTTTTGTGACTCCTCTCATCCACGTTGAGCCCTCTCCAGAACCCCTGCAGAAGTTCTCCGTGGATCCCTCCATCGACGAGCATGCCGCTGTTCTTCCTCCCATCATCCCTGAAGAACATGTTCCTGCTTCAGAACTTCCTGTGTCAGCAGCCCCATTGGTACCCTCTGTTCCATTGGCCTCAGCTGCTATCTCTGGTCCACCCGATACCTCAGCTGCAGCTGCATCCTCCACTGTCCCTCGTCGATCTGGTCGTCAGACTAAACCACCGGCCTTTCTTCAGCTCAACTTCGCCGCTGTTGACAATCTTCCTGATGACTCAGATGCAGCACTACTAACCCAGGTATTTGACCCCACAAGCTAGAAAGATTCCATGCAACAACAAGATGCTGCACTGTGGCAAGAATCAGCACAGGCTGAATGATCTCAGCTTCAAAAACAGCACACATGGGATCTAGTTCCTCGCCCACCAGGAGTGCCAGTAGTCACCTGCAAGTGGGTCCTCAAAACCAAACCAGGCTGAAAGCTCAAACGCCATTGAACGGCGCAAGGCGTGTCTGGTAGCTCATGGCTACTCCCAGGTCCTTGGTGTCAACTACACCGACACTTTTGCTCCTGTGGCTAAGTACTCTTCCATCCGTGTCATTCTTGCTTTTGCTGCTGCTAACTCGTGGCATTTGCATCAGAAGGATGTCAAGAATGCGTTCCTCAATGGTGATCTCAAAGAGACCATCTACATGACACAACCTGAAGTTTTCTCTGTTCCTGGATAGGAGGCTATGGTCTGCAAGCTTAACCGCTNCACACATGGGATCTAGTTCCTCGCCCACCAGGAGTGCCAGTAGTCACCTGCAAGTGGGTCCTCAAAACCAAACCAGGCTGAAAGCTCAAACGCCATTGAACGGCGCAAGGCGTGTCTGGTAGCTCATGGCTACTCCCAGGTCCTTGGTGTCAACTACACCGACACTTTTGCTCCTGTGGCTAAGTACTCTTCCATCCGTGTCATTCTTGCTTTTGCTGCTGCTAACTCGTGGCATTTGCATCAGAAGGATGTCAAGAATGTGTTCCTCAATGGTGATCTCAAAGAGACCATCTACATGACACAACCTGAAGTTTTCTCTGTTCCTGGATAGGAGGCTATGGTCTGCAAGCTTAACCGCTGGCCTAAAACAAGCTCCGCATCAGTGGAACTTGAAAATTCACGAGCTCTTCCTGCTTCAAGGTCTTCATCGCCTGCACTCTGATCACTCTGTCTACTTCAAGTCAGGCTCTACTACCTTGGGTGTGATCCTCTACGTCAACGATCTCATCCTATTTGGCCCGACCATTGGTGTCATTGACGCTTTCAAACGTCAGCTTTCCACTCACTTTGAGATGTCCAACATGGGGCCTCTCCACTACTATCTGAGCATCCAGATCCATGTTGACCCAGCCCAGGGTCATGTGGTTCTCAACCAAAGCACGTATGCTCAACATGTTGCTGAAAAGTTCAGCCTTGGTGAATCCAAAGCAATCTCTACTCCGCTTGCAAAGAATCATGGTCTCACCAAGGTGCAACCTTCTGCAGAATTTGCGGTGGCACCAGAATCTACGACCTACCCCAGCATGGTTGGATCTCTATGTACGCATCCGTGGCCACTCTTCCTGCCTAAGCAGTTGTCATCCTCAGCCAATGATGTTAACAACTCACCATGAATCATGTGACGGCTGCTAAACAATGTATCCGCCATTTTCATGCATCAGCATCTCTTGGTATTCACTACTCGTCCTCCGGCACCAATGTCCTAGAGGGGTTCTGTGACACTGATCTCTCTGGTGATCATGCCACTAGCTGCTCCAGCTCTGGCTATGTCTTACTTCTCAATGGTGGCCCAGTCAGTTGGCGTTCCAAGAAGCAGTCAGTCGTTTCCCTTTCCTCTACCGAAGCTGACTACATCACAGAGAGCGAAAGTGCTCGTGAAGCATTCTGGCTTTGTATGCTTCTCAGTGAGCTCGGTTTCAATCAACTCGAGCCCACACCCATTTTGTGTGACAATGAGGGTGCCATCACCCTCTCAGAGGATCCTGTCCTTCGCGATCTCACCAAGCACGTCCGACGCCAGTATCACTACGTACGTGATGCCATTGCTGATGGGGAGGTTTCCATGCTCTATGTTCCAAACTCTTTGCAGACAACAGACATTCTCACCAAGGCCATTTCAGCATATTGCCATGTCGCTCTCTGTGACCGCCTTGGTCTCCTGTCCAGTTAACTCCTCTCTTCTTTATGTCACTTGCTCTCTGTCCTCTCCCCTTCCTTGAAATCCAGTACCCTGCTCCCTTCCGTTCCTCAAGGCTCTGTTGTTCTTCTCCTGTGCTCCTCCCCCCCACTCCTCGTTGGTGCCCCCCAAATGAGGCGTTGGCATCGATGCGGAGTAGCTTGCCCTGGCTCTCCCCCGCTCACTCCCGATCCCCCCATGTGAGGCGTTGGATCCGGCGTGTGCAATGGTGTTGGGTCTGGGTTGCCTCCTGTGCTCTATGCTCTGCTCCCGTGTCTCTCCGTCTTGTTCTCTCTCACCAGTTTTGACCATGTCTCCCTGCGTGCTCCGGTGGCTCCCATCCACCCCATTCCACCGAACAAAGAAAAGGGGGTGTCGGAAGGACCCACCAGTTTCCGCAGCAACAGGGGGTTCCGGGGGATTTTTGGAACCTTTTATGCCTGGGCCATGCCCTACGGTGATTATAGGGCACCCCCGGTGACCACCCTGCCCAGACAGACAGGTGGCTAGTCTGCCTGTCTGGCCCCGCGTGGTCTACAGCCTCCCGGCCAACCATTGGGGGATGCTAACATCCTTTTGACTTCTTGGTTTTTCTTTGTCTTTCAATGCACGTTTCGGCGTTTTGGGGCTGCTGTCCTTTCTGCCGCCCTGTGGTATTCTCTTGCCATCTGCGCTCCTTTCTTCGCTCTTTTGTGGGGGGGCTCTCGGCTCGCATTTTTCCGGGGGAGGAACTGTTTTGTTTCGTGCGAGTTTCTGTCTCAACCTGCTTCTATCTATGGGTCTCTCTTCTCAGCGCAGGATCAGCATATGTTGTGCGCAAACTCGTCCCAAGATTGCGGCACAAGGGGGAGAATGTTGGAAAAGTGGCATACTTTGTGCTCCTTCTCATCATGACCGTTGCACCAGAAAATGGGACATAGTTTGTCTTCACTCGAAGCAGGGTCTTCGCACTCCAGTCGCAGACATGATTGACGCACTGCTGACGTGGCAGGAGAGGAGGCCACAGCTGCTGATGATCAGGGATCCAGTACGATCAATGGATCTCGCTCGAACCCTGGTTCTCTTGACCAACATTTTACATACCATATCAAAGAACGGAGAATCATCCAAGACCACCAAAATCTCATCTCCGCCGTTGATAATATGAGAGGTCAAGCGGGAGCTCCTCTCGCGCATCGAGCGGTGGATCACTGAAGAAAGGAAAGGTGCCGCGGATTCGGATGATCTCGTCCATGTATCGCACCAAGGGCGCTGGGCATCTGCGAACCTCGGATTGCCAATTACTTGGAGTCATCGAGCAATGTCCGGTTGAACATGTGACTGAGGGATCGAAGACACAGGTCACCGGACTACTCAACACTTATTTTTTCTGCTGATAGCTTGCATAGTCAGTTAAACAGCTGTAGGTTTGTACTCCTATTGCTTTGTCTGTACTTCATGAAATCAAGCAAGAGCTGAACCATGTGAAAGCTCTTGGGACAAGCAGTGTTTTTGTGCTCTCAGTTGATCTTATCAGAGCACGTGAGTGAGTCCATTATGAGCACAAGTGACTGTGCGTATATGAAGTGATAAGTGCAACTGCGGTTGTTGTACCATATGAGATCAGGAACTGTATGATTCAAGAGGGAAACTGAAAGGTACTAGAAGATTCTGGAGGTTCTAAATTCAACACGTACAACTCCGTACAGCTCCATACAACTCACTAAAACTACAGAAAACTCTGTACAGCTCGATAAAACTCCAAACAACTTGCTACAACTCCGTACAACCCCGTTCAACTTTGTACAACTCCGTACAACTCCATACAACTCTGTACAAATCTCTGTAACTCCGCACACCTCCGTACAACTCTGCACAACTCCGTACAGCTCCGTAAAACTCGCTACAAGTCGGTACAACTCCATACAACTCCGTACAACTCTGTACAACTCCGTACAATTCCGTACAGATCTGTAAAACTCTGTACAACTTGGTACAAATCCGTAGAACTCTGTAAAAGAGTTCCGTACAATTCTCTAGAACTCCGTACAACTGCGTACAGCTCCGTACAACTCCATACAATTCTGTACAACTTTGTAAAAATCTGTACAACTCCATACAACTTGCTACAGCTCCGTACAACTCCCTACAACTCCGTACAAATCCGAACAACTCCGTACAACTCTGTAGAACTCCGCACAACTGCATACAACTCCATACAAATCCGTAGAAATTTGTATAATTCTGTAAAACTCGTCCGAATCAGTACAACTTAATAGAACTCTGTCTAACTCCGTACAAATCCGTGCAACTTGGTACAACTCTGTACAACTCGCTACAAGGCACTACAACTCCGTAGAGCTCCATACACATCCGTAACTCTGTACAACTCAATGAAACTCGGTAAAACTTTGTACAACTCTGTAAAAATTCATACAACTCCGTACAACTCTGTACAACTTTTTATAACTCCATACAACTCTGTACATCTCTGTACAACTCCGAAAAACTTCTAAAAAAATCCGTACAGCTCCGAACAAATTGCTACAATTTTGAACAACTGTGTACAGCTCCATACAACTCTGTACATCTCTGTACAACTCCGAAAAACTTCTAAAAAAATCCGTACAGCTCCGAACAAATTGCTACAATTTTGAACAACTGTGTACAGCTCCATACAACTCTGTACAACTTTGTACAACTCCGTACAACTCCGTATAACTCCACACACCTCCGTACAACTACGTATAACTTTGTACGACTCCGTAAAACTCTGCACATCTCCGTACACCTCCGTACAACTCCCTGCAAATTTTTGCAACTCCGTACAACTTCGTACAAATCTGTACAACTCCGTACAACTCGCTTCAAATCCGTGCAATTCCGTACACCTCCATACAACACTGTACAACCATTTACAACTCCGTACAACTCTGTACAGATCCGTACAGCTCTGGAAAAGGGTGTACAAATATGTTCAATTCCGTACCATTCACTACAGCTCAGTACTACTCCATACATTTCCGTAGAACTCCGTAAAACTCTGTACTGTTCCGTAAAACTCCTAACAACTGCCTACAACTCCATACAACTCTTTACAAGTCGCTACAACTCTGTACAGCTCCGTACAACCACATACAACCCCGTACAACTCTGTAAGTTTCTATGTGACTCTGTACAGCTCACTACAACTACGTACAACTCCGTACAGCTCCGTAGAACTCTGTGCAAATCTGTACAACTACGTACAAGTCCGTACAACTCCATACAAATCCGTACAACTCCATACAGCTCCGTACAACTCCGCACAACTCTGTAAAACTCCAGAAAACTCTGTACAACTCCGTAGAGCTCCACACAACTCTCTAAAACTTCATACAACTCCATACAACTCCGTACAGCTCTGTACAACTCCGTACAACTCTGTAGAAATCTGTACCACATTGTACTGATCTGTACAACTCCATACAACTTAGCACAAATCCGTATAGCTCCATACAACTCCGTACAATTTGCTTCAACTCCGTACAACTCTGGAATGCTCTGTAAAACTATGTACAGCTTGCTACAACTCTGTAAAGCTTCGTACAACTCCGCACAACTCTGAAAAAATCCGTACAACTCTATAGCACTCCGTACAACTCCGTACAACTCCGTACAACTCTGCATAACTCCCGTACAACTCTTTCCAACTCCGTACAATTCTGTAAAACTCCTTACAGCTCCGTACAAATCAGTACAACCCCGTACAACTCGCTACAACTGGCTACAACTCCAAACAACTCCTTAGAACTCCGTACAACTTTATACAGCTCGGCAAAACTCTCTACAACTTCGTTCAACTTTGTACAACTTTGTACAACTCTGTACAACTCTGTACAACTCCATACAACTCCGTACAAGTCCATACAAATCCGTACAACTCTGTACAACTTAATGCAACTCCGTACGACTTTGTACAACTCCGTACAGATCGCTACAACTCTGTACAACTCTGTACAACTCCATACAACTCCGTACAAGTCCATACAAATCCGTACAACTCTGTACAACTTAATGCAACTCCGTACGACTTTGTACAACTCCGTACAGATCGCTACAACTCTGTACAACTCTGTACAGCTCCAAACAACTCCCTCCAGCTCCGTTTAACTCCGTAAAACATTGTACAACTCTCTTCAACTCCGTTTAACTCTGTAAAGATCCGTACAACTCCACACAACTCCGTACAAATCTGTACAAATCGCTATAAGTCCGTACAACTCTGTAAACCTCCATACATCTCCGTACAAATCCGTAAAACTCCCTACATCTTTGTGGTATTCCGTGTAACTCTGTACAACTCCGTACAACTCGCTACAACTCAATAAATTTTTGTACAACTCCGTAGAAATGTGTACAAATCCGTACAGTTCCGTACAACTCTGGAAAACGCCGTAGAATTCTGTAAAACTCCGTACAACTCCCTATCATTCGCTACAGCTCCGTACCGCTTCATGCATTTCCATGCAAATCCGTAAAACACTGTACAACTCCATACAACTCTGGACAATTCTGTACAACTTTGTACAGCTCCATAGAACTCCGTAGAAATTGCTATAACTCTGTACAACCCTGTACAGCTCCATACAAATCCGTACAACTTCGTACAACTCACTACAACTCCCCACAACTCAGTACAACTCAGCACAACTCCGTACAATGCTGTACAACACTGTACAGTGGTCTTGTGACTAATGCATCATGGAAAAAGTAATTCTGTGACCAAAGCACCATAGAAATAGTGATTTTGTGACCATGTGACCAACAGACCATAGAAACAGTGGTCAACAAGAGCATTCTCATACCCCATTTAGAGGCCATGCAGGCACAAAAGAAGTGCTTTCATACTTCAAAAGTGCAGAATTCATGGCTTCCTTGGCATGTTGGCTGGAAGGGACTGTGCAACCAATCTTGCTCCTGTAGAGAAAAGCTAGAAAGCGGCCGCCTGCAATGAATTGGATGGGAAGCTTGGCCCACCAGGCCAACATAGCAGTGATTGAAGGTTTTCCACCCTCAAACCATCCCATCCATTTGCCCACAAGTCAGGGACCCATACAAGCCATGTGGAGAGGACGGCCTACGCTTGACTACCTATGGCTGATTGTCACCTCAACAATTGGTGATGGGAAAAAAGACATTGTCCACCAAAGGCACCAGCTTTGTCACCTCAGGGGGGCACCCTGTTAGTAGATGGAACAGAACACCACGTTGTGAGCTGGAAGGCGAGCACCGCAGAGATGAGAACCTCATGCATTTGTATGGCCCGGAGGACACGCACCGCAAGAGACAAAGCAAGGATGATGCTGCTGGGTGCATTCATTGCGCACTGGTGCTTGAGGTAACATGATAGTAGGGATGCACGGGAGCAGGTGGATGAAGGCCGCAGTGTGGATGGCTGGCGCGTCAAGACACGCGTCGACGGGTCCGAGATTCCGCAGCTCATACAAGATGGCAGGCTGAAGCAACCACAGATAGGAGGAGGGCAGAGCCCGGGCCTTGCTGGAGAGTGATGAACAGATAGATGGAAGTAGCAAACACATGGTGGCAAGCCCTAGAGGAAAGCCAGTGCAAAGGCTGGGCCAAGGCCCGAGCCGATCCAATAGATAGAGCTGATAGCTTTGATGTATGACGAATAAGGGTACATGCAAGAGTATATAGTCTATATTGGAGTACTAGTGCTAGTACTAGTGGTCCTGGTCTCATGGATTTCAGTTCAAGAAAAATCGCCATAGCTGCCTTGCTGCTGCCATTACTTCTGCTGTCGTGGGCACTGTGCGACAACGCCGCACGGTGTAGTATTGAGCCATTGGCTGGAAGTGTGCTGCTTTAGGTGGTGTCTTGGCTGCATTGTGCGAGGCGGGCTGTGAGTAATCTCTTGAGGGAGCGCGAGTGGCGGTCGGTAGACGTACTGAGACAGTGGACCATTTACTGTTGAGCATGGGTGACCCCTTGGCAAGCAGCGGGTATGGTTGGCCGCAAGGGTATGGTTGGCGGGAGATGGTCTGTCGACATGCTGCTTGGATGACAGAAGCAAATGGAGCCATTGAGGTCACACGGGATTTTGTTCATGAGATGTGAAGACGTAAACAACTTTGCAACTATTTATTATGCTATACTTGAGAGGTGAAGAGTGGTACCTTGTGAAAATTGTGATACATTTCTGGAACACCCCTGCGGTGATGAAGAAGAGGATAACGACAAAAGCTCAATGACCATAAACACCAAGGACTCGATCCCAACTGTGAACATGGTTCAAGTGTTCCCATGGCAACTCATGACCATGTACCTTACGGTGCTAGTTATACCGGAAAAAAATCATGTTACTCAGAGCAAGGACTTTAAAAGATATAATGCTAATATTGCTAGCATTCTACTCTTCAAATAGGACTTAGAATCACTGTCTGTTCCTACCGTCTTCAGAGCCCTTCGTTGCCGCAAAAATCTCACTTTCTCAAAGCATCTTTTGGTGTCTTTTTCACTCCCCTCTCACCTCTGGAACTTTTCGTGGAGGAATGGGGCATGTCCAGCCTACACCTAACTTGCAGCATGGTACATTGTGGTGCGTTTGGCTTGCTACAAGCCAAAGGTACCACAATGAAGAAAAGGAAAACGGAAAGTAACAAATGCATCTTCAGCGTAGAGGAGTTGTGCATAAGGGCAAGAGAAAAGAGGTAAGTTGTGGGGCAGAGGTGAGGAAATCAAACTGAGAACACAAGTATTGAGGGAAGAACAAGTGAACACAAGAGGAAGGTGCATGGATGAGGGAGGAGTTCAATAAAACTAAATGCAAGTGAAATGCCGGAGTAGTTGAGAGGGGGAGGAAAGGAGGATTGTTATGTAAGGGGAGGGGGAGGGGGATAGAGGAGGAAGTGGAGGAGGAGGAGGATGAGGAGGAGGAGGAGGGGGAGGAGGAGGAGGAGGAGGTGGTGGTGGTGGTGGTG